>RCUC01153964.1:0-37982 GCA_003697995.1 Taxidea taxus jeffersonii | reverse complement strand
CTCTCTCTCTCTCTCTCTCTCTCTCTCTCTCTCTCAAAATAAATAGATAAAATCTTAGAAAAGAAAAAATAGAAAGAAAAAGCCCAAGGTCCTGGGAGTGCTAGTCTAGGGCCCCCCATGCTGGTCCACTCTGTAACCTAATACAAGCAATGGTCTCATGGGATTGCAGCCACACCAAATGGCTAAGTATTTCTTTACCAAGCTGGGAATATTCCAGTGAAGCATCTTTTAAGATCTGACTTAGTATTTCCATGCTGGCTTATCAGGCTGGTTGGTATCTAAGCAGCTGGGGAGTGTTTATCCTTCCCCATTCACATTGCTGCCGTTTGTCCCTTGTCACACCAACAAGTGGACTCTTCGGAGGGATGTCCTCGTGCCCCTCCTGCACCTGCAGCTGACTCGGTCTGGAGTGCGTGGGTGGGGGGTGAGCAGTTCCATTTCCTTTCAACCTGCAGATGAGCGGGTTGGCTTTCCAGCCCTGCTCTTCCACACACACACCTGGTGGATCCTTTTCTGAGGCTGATTGGGGTCATGTGCTGCCAATTATGAGCCTTCCTCCTTGGCCGTCTTCTAGGGGTGTCTCCCCCTCCTGGAGCCGTGCTGGTGTTGCATTCTCTGCCCCTGGAGTTCCCTCTGGCTATGGCCTTCGCCGAGCAGCTGCTGGCCTGGAGATCAGAGGATGGGGAAGGGAGATCCGAAGATGAGCCCGACACCATCCCGACATCTGTCCTCCTGCAAGTTGTGGAGCTGCTGGGTAAGGCTTACCTTCCCTCGGGATTGGGACTGGGAGAGCTGGGGGAGCTAGCTGAGGAAGGCACTTGATTGCTGGTGGCCTCTCGTTGGGTTGCTGTCATTTGAAAGTTTTGAGAGAGAGCATGGACGGGAGGGGCAGAAGGAGAGTGGGAAAGAGAATCTCAGGCCAGCTCCACAAGTAGCCCCACACAGGGCTGGATCGCACAACTCGAACCGAAAAACCAAGAGTCAGACGCTTAACTAGATGCTCCTGTGGCCTGGCCTTGTAAACGCATGACATGCAGGGTGTTCTCATTTCACTAACCATGAAAATGAGATTGGTTTTTTGTTGTTTTAGTTTTTTAAAGATTTTATTTATTTATTTGACAGAGATCACAAGTAGGCAGAGAGAGAGGAAGGGAAGCGAGAGCCCGATGCGGGGCTCGATCCCAGGACCCTGGGATCATGACCTGAGCCGAAGGCAGAGGCTTTAACCCACTGAGCCACCCAGGCGCCCCGAGATTGTTTTTTTATTAACATATAATGTGTTATTTGCCCCAGGGATACAGGTCTGTGAATCATCAGGCTTACACATTTCACAGTGCTCACCATAGCACATACCCTCCCCAATGTCCATCACCCTGCCACCCTATCCCCCCCTTACTCCCCCGCACCCAGCAACCTTCAGTTTGTTTCCTGAGATTAAGAGTCTTTTATGGTTTGTCTCCCTCTCTGGTTTCATCTTGTTTCATTTTTCCCTCCTTTCCCCTATGATCTACTGATACAAGGAATTTAAGAAAAGGAGATTAATTTTATCATACTTTTTTTAAAAGGCTTTATTTATTTGTTTGACATAGAGATAGAGCATAAATAGGCAGAGCGGCAGGCAGAGAGAGAGGGAGAAGCAGGCTCTCCACCACGCAGGGAGCCGATGTGGTGCTCGGTCCCAGGACCCTGGGATGATTACCTGAGCCAGAGGCAGCCTTGAACCAACTGAGCCACCCAGGAGCCCCCACACTTTGCTTTATCAAAAATACATGCCATTTTTGTAGCTTTGGAGGCCAAAGGTGGTGTGGGAGTAAATAATATTGCAAAATCAAACATGGTGACTTAATAGTCCCTGAAAGGGTGGTATTTTGGTAAAACTCATAGAAAGTTAAACTGAAGAGTTGCACATTTTGCCTATGTAAATTCACCTCAAATTCTAAATAAATACTGAACTTCATTAGTGTACTATATCTGCTTAAGTGTTTAGGGATAAAACAGACTAATGTCTGCACCGTATTTTGAAATAATCAAATACTAAGCTGAGTTTTGGGGTGAATAGGAGGTAGATAGGTAGGTACGTAAGAGCAAATATCGCAGAGCATTAGTGGGAGAACCGAGGTGGTGGGCCTACGGGCACCCCCTGTCTAAGTAGTTCAACTGCCCTGTATTTTTTAGATTTTTTTATAATGTTGGGGGAAGGTGGCCTCAGTCCTGCCAGCCCTTATAACTGTTTATTTCAAGAAAACTCAGTAATGTTGATACTGATATGAATTTCCCGGTTTTTGAATGTTGGCGACTGAATCAAATTCTTTGAAATACACTGGGCAAGGGATCAGGGAAGGTGAGTGCGGGACCACCGTGGGAAGGAGAGGTCTGTGGGCAGTCTTGGCTCACGGGCCGCCATTCGCAATCTGGGTGGAGAAGTCTAAGGCCATCCTCTGACGTAAATGACAAATGGCAGAGGAAGGACAATGGAGGGGAGGTCGCATGAGCATTGGAGGGCCGGACCGCAGACCCTGTAGGCACTTGTTCTCTCTGAACGGCTTCCTGCATGCCCGCGTGGCACGAGCAGTGTGGGTTCCTTTCAGTTACACTTAGGAAGCAGCGTCACCCCAAGAGATCAGGCAGCTTAGTGTGAATTTAAGATGCGTGTCTGGCACAAAGGGCATCTTGGTACAAACCTGTGACCTATCTTGTTCCAGACTCTTATTTCCCAAACTTCAGTCCTTCTCATGCCGTCTCTCTGTGATTCCAGCCATGTCTACAAGTCATGCCTGTCAGCATTTATTCATCTGGTTTCTTGGCAATCAGCTCTCTGCTCCTTTTTTTAAATGTTAATTTTAAGGCACCTGGGTGGCTCAGATGGTGGAACATTTGCCTTCGGCTCAGGTCATGATCCCACGGTCCTGGGGTCAAGCCCCGCATTGGGTTCCTTGCTCAGCGGGAGTCTGTTTCTCCCTCTCCCTCTCTGCCCCTTCCCTCCCCACTCATTCTCTCTCTCTGTCTCAAATAAATAAATAGTATCTTTTTTTTTAAAAAGGTGGGGGGGAATACTTTGTCAGTATGTATTTCTGGCTGTGTGATAGAATTAGATTGTGTGTCCCCAGTAGTAACTACCCCATGGTTTGGGAAATAGTGTTCTCATGACTTGTCACCAGCTTACTTGATAACCTTATGAGAAAGAAAGAAAATGAGTTTTCTGTGTGAGCCATAGAACCTGACTCTGTGCGATCATGCGGCCCCGGGGTTAAGGCTGTGGGCTCTGGGGCAACCAGCCAGGCTCGAGCTCTTTGAGCCTCTGTTTTTTTCATCTGAGAGCTGGGCATGGATAACATAGCATCAGAAACAGTCCCTGGTGCAGAGCAAGCTCTTACTGTTTTGTATTTGCTTCAGGAAACTTCCTGTGGACCACAGACATGGCGGCCTGCGTGAAGGAGCTCGTTTTCCATCTCCTGGCGGAGCTGCTGCGCACGGTACACACCCTGGAGCAGAGGAAGCACCCTGCCGGCCTGTCCTCCTCCATCGCCCTCCAGCTAAACCCCTGTCTGGCCATGCTGATGGCTTTGCAGTCGGAGCTCCATAAGCTGTATGATGAGGAGACCCAGAGCTGGGTCCCAGGCAGTATGTGTGGAGGCTCGGCGGCGGTGGCCACCGACCAGGGCAGGTTTTCCACATATTTCCATGCGCTCATGGAAGGCTGCCTGGCGGTGGCCGAAGTGACCCTGCCCACCAACATGAGTGTCACAGCCAGCGGGGTGACCTCTACAACCGCCCCGAATCTCAGCGACTCCTCATCCTCCTCGTCCTCCTCCCCGGGACAGACACCGCAGAGCCCCAGCCTCCTGTCAAAGAGGAAAAAGGTCAAGATGAAGCGGGAAAAGGCCTCCTCCTCCGGGAAGCGCCAATCGTCCCGTTCAGTGGAATCGGACCCCGCCATGCTCAGCATTGGGGGCAGCAAGCCGGAGGACATGCTGTGGTTTCATCGAGCCCTCACCCTGCTCATTATTCTCCGACACCTCACCAGGAAGGACCCACAGGGGCTGGGTGTGACAAGCGACGCCATTGCCGACGCCTGCCAGGCACTGGTTGGCCCCACGGCCCATAGCCGCTTGCTGGTGATCTCTGGAATCCCCACCCACCTGGACGAGGGCATCGTCAGAGGTGCTATCCGCAAGGCCTGCAATGCCCATGGCGGGGTCTTCAAGGATGAGATCTACATCCCCCTGCAGGATGAAGACCCCAAGAAGCCGAAGGACAAGGCCGAGGGTGCTGACGGCAAAGCCGAGCCGGAGAAGACCCTCGGCTTCCCCAGCGCGGACAGTTTGGAGGTCAGCACGTCCAGCAGCCTGACCCCTGCCATGAGCATCAGCGCGTCTGCTTCCACCAGTCAGGCCTCCATCTGCAGCTCCCAGGGGATCTCGCAGACAGTCAGTGACCTCTCTGTGGATCCGCTGCCCTCGGGCCTCGAGCCACCCGTCCCTCCCGGCGTACTGGAGCCCCACGTGGTGTCCAGCCAGGAGAGCTTAGACATCTCCCTGTGCAGCACTGGTAGCCTGGGCAGCCTAGGGAGCCTGGGGGAGCCGCTGGACAACGTGGAGACAGCCTCTGTGTCGGACATGGGCTCCATGTACACGGTCACATCCCTGGACAACCAGCCCCTCGCGGCGCGCCCCATCAAAGGCTTCGCGGTCGTGGAGGTAATCGGCGCTCGTGCCTTGGCCACCACTAAAGTCACGAGTGGAGTGGTTGGGATTGCCCCCAAGCCCCTCTTACCCTTCCAGTCTGATTTCCTGGGGATTAGCTGGCAGGTGGCATTGGGGCACGTAGGGAGCTCCCTGAGGCAGCTCTTGGAAGCCGCCACGATTTATCATGTTGATTATCTGTGTCTGAGGTCCCATCGCTGACAAGAGTGATGCCAAGTCCGATGTCATGAAGTAAATGCAGTTCGTTGCTGAGTATGGGAGGGAGGCAGAGGGGTACGAGGGGCCTGACCTTCCCTGGGGGACGGGGTTTATCAAGTGCATTCCAGCTCAGGCCCGCCGGTATATTTGAGTGGCCCCGCGTTGCCTTTTTTTTTTTTTTTTTAAGATTTTTATTTCCCAATAACAAATAATAAACAATATTTATTTATTGTTGCTTTAAGTGTTGCCGTCGGTAGGAGGGGTCTTCACTGATCCATGTGAGGACAGACTTGCCATTCTGCTCCAAGTGGTTCTGAGTTTCCAGACCACATTTCCACTTCAAGATCCCCTCTGTTGCTTGGGCCTCCTTGTTTAGGAATCCTGCCTTCTGTGTCTTCACCCTTGTGTAAGGGGAGTCAGGCTCAGAGTAAAACTGTCCTCCTGTTATTGGATGCGGTGAGGAAGGCACTAGAAGGGAGTATGTGTGTATCACTTTGCTCTCCCAGGGAGCTCTCTGGCAGGAGAGCTCCAGAAGCCGGTGATTGGTTTCTTCCCAGCCTCATTTCTCTGCACCTTCTTCCCGGGGGCTTTCTCAGAGCTGAGCGTGGACCTTAGCTCCCTGGGCTTCAGAGTAAAGCCACAGACCTGGTCAGGGTTTAGCAACAGACACTTCCAGCTGAGATGCTCCCTATCAAGTTACTGCTGTTGGCAGGTACGGACTCGCAGGAGTCCGGCCGCACTCACAGCTCTCAAGACTGGGAGGGGATTCGAGGACAGCACAGGAGCGAAAACAAGGTCATTCCCCTACTCCAATCCTGATCCTTTGCTTTGTTCACACAGATAAGATCCCGAGCCAAAATTGAGAAAATTCGAGCAAGTTTGTTCAACAATAATGACTTGATCGGGTTGTCAAGTTTGGATGGTGAAGATGAACTAATGGAGATGTCCACGGAGGAGATCCTCACCGTGTCCGTAGTGAATCAGAGTCTGTTTGATACACAGGGAAGCCCAGGCTTGGAGGATTACTTCAATGACAAGTCAATTAAAGGTGGGCTGTGGATTTTTTACTTGTGATTAATAGACTTTTTGCGAACACTTTTAAATTTACAGAAGAAAATGAGCAAAGTCTTCTGCTCTCTCTGTACCTGGTGTGCCCTATCTTTTAACATCTTACCGAGGAAAGAACTTTGGGGAGCACCCTGGGGGCTAGAGACTTGGGAAATGATGCAGGGGCCTGGGGGAGATGGGACAGACGTTCTTTGCTTGGCTCACGGAAGCTGTCAGAGCTGTGAGGGCCACGAGGGCGCGCTTGCCTCCGGCCTGCTCTGCTCCAACCTGCCGAGACCGCCGGGAAGGGCCCTTCCTGTGCGACTGACGAATCACCAGATTCTATCCCTGAAACGAATAATATACTGTACGTTAACTAAATTGAATTTAAATTAAAAAAATTTTTTTAAAGTGGGCTTGCATGCAAGCCCCATTTTGCTTTTTGTCTAGCCAGACTTCGCTTTGTTCAAGTTCAGGTGTATTTATTTTGTTCTGTCCTGTGGAGCTAGAACGAATGCCCAAGGGCAGTAAATGCCTCCATCTTTATGCTAATTCTTGGGGAAGAAACAATTCCATCTCCTTTTCACCAAGTCCCACTTTGTCATTCGGACAACTCTTTGTGAGTGGACCCTGTCTGGTGTCCCCACTTCTTTTGTATGGTGTGGAGCGTTCATCCAGGAAGCAGCCCCGAGGCCCTGCTGAGCAGAATCAAGCAGCAGACTCCTGCCTGAAGCCAGCAGCTTGCCCCAAGCCCCGCTCCAGAAACAGATTTACGATTAACTCCTTTGTGTGGTCATTTTTATTTTGTACTAGTGTTGCTCAAAATTTTTAATTCATGTCCTTTTTTCTAACTCTTCAATATTGTTTGAAATTCCATGATAGAATTGTAGAATTTTTTCCTGTTCTAGGAGAAACAAACAAAAGTTCTTTCCTGTTCTAGTGTAATACCGAATATGGGTTTCATTGTTGGCTTCAAATTTTTATCCCCGAGTTGTAAAATTTTTGAAATGTTCGCTCGGCTAGTATCAGGGTGAGATAGGTGAGGCCTTGGGCACAAAATTAAATGGGCTCCAAAAATCTCAGTAAGCTAGATAAATAATATACGTGTGTGTGTATGTGTGTGTGTTTATCTTTTTAGGACTTGCAAAATTTATTTGAGAGAGAACATGAACAGGGTGAGGGGCAGAGAGAGAAGCAGGCCTGTCTGAGCAAGGAGCCTGATATGGGACTTGATTCCAGACCCTGGGATCATGACCTGAGCCAAAGGCAGACGCTTAACCCACTGAGCCACCCAGGCATCCCTAGATAAATAACATCTTAATTGAATATTTACAGAAGTCAGAATTAATACAAAATATCCATGATAAAATAGTAAAATTTTAAATAAAGGCAGGACCAGTATTACTGATTATTTCTTTTGGCTTAAGCTTTAATGTGGGTTGGCACAGTTCTATTGATATTTTGCTCATCATGTGGGGTTTTTTTGGTATTAATTTTGGTTTCTTTTTTTTTAATACTACATTGAAATATGTATTTTTTTAAAGATTTGATTTATTTATTTGGCAGACAGATCACAAGTAGGCGGGGGGGGGGGGGGAAGCAGGCTCCCTGCTGAGCAGAGAGCCCGATGTGGGGCTCGATCCCAGGACCCTGAAATCATGACCTGAGCCAAAGGCAGAGGCTTTAACCACTGAGCCACCCACGTGCCCCTGAAATATGTATCTTGACCACAGAGTTTCTGGGGGATCTTGCCCCTGAGGGCTGATGGCTGATCTTGCCTGGCTCTCCTCACCCTGGTGGTGGTCCCAATCCCTTATTAGTGTGCATTTGGCCCCCAGCACTCTGGCCCACGTGGGGATGACTAGTGTAAGGTCTGAGGCCTTTTTCTGCCTTAACTCATGGTTTGCCAGCCTTTTCATACTTTGAATCTGAATTTAGACTGAGTTCCTGATCCTGTTATAGTCAAACCTTCCACATAAGGTACTCGGTCTTTTGGTAACATTAGTGCCACGCGTGTTTTGCTAGAGACTAAGTTGTGGTTCTGCTGAGTCAGCTCTCAGGGCTTGGCCGCCTCTTCTGCAACCCTGACCCCACATCCTCAGTCTGGAGGCCCATGAGGCTTCTGATCTCCTGTTCCCACAGCCAGGCCTGCCCTGGGGGCGGCTATGGTGTGTTGGAGGGAGAGGCCAGCTGTGGGGTTGGGGGCAGGAAGGAGAAGGGAGTGAGGAGTGAGTCCGTGCAGCCCCCACGCCTGGGCCCCTGGCCACAAGAAGCATGCAGATGGGGTCCTGATGGGCTGCTGGAGCCCACCTTCTGGAGCACTTATTTGGGCACAGAAAGAAATTGTTTTTCCTGTGCTCGAGGACAATTTTCTACCTGCTCATTGTGCCAGTTTTGAACCATCCTCTCTAATAATGCAAAACTTGCTTGATACCTTGGGCTTTGCACTAACAGTACTTGTAGGCTCCATATCTTATCATACCTTCGGGAACTGCCCATCATGAATGTGTTAAGGTAGATTAAACTGCCGTTGTCAGTAGCCCTAAGAGTACAGTGGCTCGGGCCCTGGCATGTTTCTCGCGCGCGGACGAGTCCAGGGCGAGGACTGGGGTCCACTATCCCTGAGGCTGGCCATTTCCGTGCAGCCGGTGGAGGGAGTGAGCTCAGAGAGCAGACTGGCCCAGGAGTGGCTCACATCCCACGTCACAGCGAGAAGGCTGGGTGCGCAGCTGGGGGTGTGCCCAGAAGGGGGAAACCAGGTTTGGGTGCAGAGTTCTTCATCACCACTAAAAGTCTGTTACCTACACGCAAAAAATGAGTTGTTTAGGAGACACAGCTGCGAGGAAGTGTGCTGACGTGGCCCGTTCACGGCAGAATTGTTTTGTTCTCTCCCCGCTTTGGAACAGGCGAGAAGCTGGTGCCCGGTGCCAGGGAGGTGCTCACGGAGATATTTAAGAGCTGTGCCCATTCCGAGCAGATGCTGAGCCTGACGCCAGCAAAGCCCATCAAAGTGTCGGACATTTATCTCAGCAAAGAGCAGATCAACTCCCAAACACCAGGCAACCTCCTCCACCTCTTCTTTACCAACGTCCGGCCTCCCAAAAAGGTGCTGGAGGACCAGCTCACCCAGGTAGCCCCCCATCCCCGCCCGCCGCGCTGCTGCTGGGCCTCGGGTGCGCCTTCGGGCGATCCTGAGGACCCCTCTCTGCCCCTGGTGCCCCGCAGATCCTCAGGAAGTACGGAGTGCCGAAACCCAAGTTCGACAAGAGCAAGTACAGCAAAGGCGGGAAGGAGCAGCACCCCGTGAAGGTGGTGAGCACCAAGCGGCCCATCACCAAGCCGCCCGCCAAGGACAAGGCCGCGCTCAACAGCGTCAGGTGCGTGTCCCGGGAGCTCGGGGCATGGTGCGGGCGGGGCACCCGGGCCGCGCCTCCGAGGCTTCCTGCGAGGCTCTCAGCACCTCTGGGAGCAGACCCCTTGGCTCCGCTTTGCAGCTCCGTCGTGTGGGTCCCTGGCTTGGTGCACTGAAAGAGCGTTTTTGTATCCACAAGTGAAGGAAAGTCAGGGCCGCACAGGCAGACAAAAGCAGACCAGTCTGAGGTCATTACCGTCCAGAGTGTACAGAATTGTTTAAAAAAATTATTCTTTTAACCACACAAATAATGCAGTTATTATAGAAAAACTACAAAATGCATAGTGAAAAAAATGCATCCCCCCCCCACTACTTAGACCCCACAGACCACTTACACCAGTTAAGTCGTAACCTTCTGTGGATGCATATGTATCATGTTCTTATATTTTACGTGGCTAAGGGGTGCCTGCGTGGCCCAGTCAGTGACGCATCCCACTCGGTTTCAGCTCAGGTCGTGATCTCAGGGTCGTGCGACCAAGCCCTGAGTCGGGCTCCACACTAGGTGTGCAGCCTGCTTGAGATTCTCTTTCTCCCTCTCCCCATCCCCACCCTCCCCGCTCTTGCTCACTCTCAAGAAACTAAATGTGAAATGGCCGAAAGAGTACAGAAATCAGAAGTATATGCAGCAAAAAAATTCCTCTTCCCTTCATCCTCAAGCCTCCCTGTCCCCTCTGTGTTACTTCCCGAGCCTTCCAGAACTCTCCCATGTACACACAGGCAGACGGGCATGTGCCCACACGTCCCTGTACCGCACACAGTGTCTGCACCCTGCTGTTTCCAGTTACTGCTCATCTGGGAGGTGATTCCATATCTGCACAAAAAGAACTTACTCGCTCCTTTTTTTTAAGATTTTATTTATTTATTTGAGACACAGAGCACGAGTGGGGGCAAGGGGCAGAAGGGGAGAGACCAGCAGACTCCCTGCTGAGCAGGGAGCCAGAGGCAGGTCTCCATCCCAGGACTCCGAGACCATGACCCAAGCTGTAGGCACATGCTTGACCAACTGGGCCACCCAGGCGACTCTCTCTCTCTCTTTTAATAGCTCTGTAATATTTCGTGTGTGGATATGCACACATATTTAATAGAATTTTCTACAGACATAGGCAAATGACTCAAGAACTCAAAATTGGAACTTTGATAGAAAAGTATTACCTGGCAGTAGTCTCTAGACGAATTATTTGAGGGATCAGAAAAATGTCTTTCTGCTAGTTAGTCATACATAAATCATGCTTCTGTATCTATATGGTGCGATAGAGTTTTCTCTGATGGAAATCTGTGCGGTTTCCCTGTCTGGCTGCTGAATGCAGTTGCCACTAGCCACATGTGGCTATTGAGCCCTTGAAACATGGCCAGTGCAGTCAAGGAACTGAGTTTGCAATTTTATTTTAATTTAAACATATAGCTACAATCTGGCTAGTGGCTAGTTCTTAGTGCAGCTCTGAAGGATATAGAAGGGATGAAAAAAGCATCTCTTTAAGGTCTTTTGCACTTAAAGCATCAGTTTGTCCTCCTGATATGATCAGTGAACTTGGTGAGGACAGAGCTGACCTTGCGCTCAGCCCTGTGGGAACCGCTGGCCGTGGTTGGGGGAGTCTGGCCTACCGTGTGGGTGAGGCTCTGCGCATCGTCTGTCAGGATATGGTATGAACGCAGGAATTCTGACTGCAATGCTCTGGTCTACAGCAGGACGGCCTTAAGTGAGAAAAAGCCAACTGTGAAGCCCAAGTCCCCAGAAAAGAGCAAGCCAGATGAGAAGGACCCGGAGAAGTCACCCACCAAAAAACAAGAAGGTGAATGAGCAACTTGGGCCAGAGACTGGTGGGCCCCCAGCACCAGCCTCCGGGCTTTTGCCTAACTGACTGGGCTCCCTTGGGGTTTGGGTGAGACTGGGCCTCGATGCCGTCTTTGACCATGAATTTATGGAGGTCAGGATAGCAGTTCCCAAAATACCACGTACCCAAGGTGAAGAGGAGGTGATGACGATTGAAAGTAAAGATCTAGAAATCTGCTTAGAAATTCACTTCCAGAAGGCACTTACCTGGGCATTAGAACTTGAGCCTCATAAAGGCCCAAGCAGAGCTAGAGAAGTCAGGCTGTGGCTCGCTGACCCCGGGAGGTCGGGGGCTGTGCTGGGTCTCGGGCAGTGGGTGGAGGCGGCCATGACAGACCTTGGAGGGCCGGGAGGCGGGACACAGGCGGACTGGGCCGTGCCAGAAATGCCACCAGGGCATGGCGCGAGGCCGCTGCTGTGGGAGGTTCTTCCAAACTCCTAACTCTCTCGATCCTTCTCCATCAGTCCCTGAGGAGAAGTATCTGACCTTGGAAGGATTCCACAAGTTTGTTATCGACCGAGCCAAGCAAGACATCCGTAGTGTCTGGAGGGCGATTTTATCCTGTGGTTATGACCTTCACTTTGAGAGGTAAGAAGTTGTCTCTCAGCCCAGTTGATACCTTGTGTAAAACTTGTTCCTGGCCACCAGAGGCATCCCCTCCAAAATCCTTTCTGGGAGCCATTCTGCCTGCCGTTCTCATGCCTCCTGAGCTGCTGGTTTCTCATGATTCTCCAAGTGCGTTTCAGAACCCATTTGGAAACCTCTGTTCTAAACAACAAATTCATCTTCTGACAGTTCTGGAGGTCAAGGTGTCAGCAGGGTTGGCTTCTCCTGAGGCCTGTCATTGGCTTGCAGACGGTCGCGTCCCTGCTGCCGCCCCGCTTCTGAGGGGGGCGCCAGTCTGCTGGTCTGGGCCTTGCCCTGAGGACCTCCTTTAACTCAGTTACCTCTTCAAAGGCCCTGTCTCCTAACACAGTCACACATTGGGATCTAGGGCTTCAACACAGGAAAGGGGGTGGGGACACTTCAGTCCCTAATGGGGATGATTTCTCATTCCAAAGACTCTTCGTTCCTCGGAGTCCACTTTGTCTCCACGTCCCGCTGTCCCTCTCTTCCAGGGAGAGCTCGCCGGGTCCCCAGGGCCAAATAAGAATGGTTTCCCCTTTCTAGCTGTAAGGGGGTCCCAGGCCAGCCCAGTGCTTACAGCCCGCAAGAAACCTCCCTGCCCTCACTCCGGCGCTCAGCCCAGGCGCACAGCGAGACGTGCGGGCGGCGGGGAAGGAACGTTGGCCCCGAGCTCGCGGTTTCTAAACCCGCACTCAGGGTTCAGGAGTGGTTTGCTGCCGGGCACCATCATTTTGTACCTCACGGAAGCTCAGAGTCCGTCCACAGACCAGTTTTCTGATTTATTTTACAAGCCAGTAAGAGATGACTTTGGGGCTTTTGAAAGTAGAATCACCTGTTTTGGACTAGAACGTGCCTTCGAAGTGGGAAGGTTGCGGGTTGGTCTGCGAACGAATTCCCAGGTGACACAGCTCGAGGGCTCGCCACGGGCGCCGCGGGGCCATGCCGGCCTTGACGCCTCCTTCCCACACCTGGCCTGAGGGCGGCAGATGCCACAGCCTGGAAGGGGCTGTGAGGGGCCCCCCTTCTGGAGGCAGCTGTCTCTCAGCCCTCCTCGGGTGGGACCCACACCGCCTGTGTTGAGAGGCTCGGCCCCTGGCCCCAGATGGGCCCTCCTGGCAGGGGGCACCCTGTGTGGCATGTGGCCCAGGGAGGTGCCGAGGGCCCGGGAGCCAGAGGCGCCCATCCACCAGCGGCCTGCCCGCCTCTCCGGGGCTCACGGCTTCCTGGGGTAGGAAAGGCCGCGCACACTCCCCGCACACCCCGGGCCTCGTGTGCAGGCTCGGAGGAGCTCTCCCGTGGTTCTGCACCCAGGGCATCGCGTTGGAAATCTTCAGGCAGTGTGTCTCCTGACAGTTTCAGGGGGCGGGTTTTTTCCATACTTAGAAGTGGGTGCACACGAGACATCTGCTTTTTTTTTCCTGCCCCCCCCGCCCCGGGACAGCAAAGCAGGTGCTGTGGGAGCGGTCGTGCTGCCCTCCTGGACCCCTGTGCCCGCGCCCTGCTACTGGCCGCGGGGCCCAGCTTTGGTGAGGTCGGCCGGTGCTCCTTGCCGCCTTGGCCGCGGGCCTTGCAGGCACCCTCAGCTGGCTGGAGTGGGGGGCGGGGGGCGTACTGCTACCAGCTGCCTTTCGTACGAGAGGAAACCAGGCCTCAAAAGCAGCCGTATTGGTGGCCCAGGTCACCGGTGGCCTAGATTTCAGCCTGGACTCCAGAGCCCTGCTCTTATAGCCCCCCTCTGCCCTTGGCCCAGGAGCAGGAGGGAGGCCCGCAGGGGTGCGTGCGGGAGTGGCGCCGGTCCCGGCTGCAGCCTGTGTGCTCCCTCCTCCAGGGGCTCCTCCCCTCGCTCAGAGACGCCAGCTGCGACGCGAGGCTCTGTGCCAGTGGTCCTCCGGGAGCGGGGATGTGGCCCCCAGCCCACCTTGCCCTTCTCGCCCGGCCCCAGGTGTGCCTGCATCGACGTCCGACATGCGCACAAGGCCTCCAGGAAGTGGACCCTGGAGATGGACGTGGCGCTGGTGCAGTACATCAACCGGCTGTGCCGTCACCTGGCCATCACGCCCGCGCGGCTCCACCCCCACGAGGTGTACCTGGACCCCGCAGATGCCGCCGACCCCAGAGTGGCCTGTCTGTTGAGTATGTGGGCTCTGGGGAATGGCCGTGGGGGACCGTCCCCCTGCACTGCCTGGGGGCATCCCCGACGACAGCACCAGGGGTTTGGAGGGACTAGGTGGGCTTCTTGTGGCCATCGAACAGGTCCCTCGGGTCACCTGCTGTGGGCCATGGGGCAGAGGAGAGGGAGAGACGGAAGCTGTGACCGCAGCTGCATTAGCTGCCCGGCGGGTGTCGGAGGGAGCGGGGAGCAGCTGCCCGCTATCCTTCCTCACGAGAGAGCAGCGTCTTTATGAAGAGCTAGGAAGGTGCCTGCACACGTAGGTGCACGCGCAAGAACACGTTTTCCGTAAATCCGTCCCTGGGAGGTCACCCTTGTCACAGCATGCTGGCATGTGACCCCCGGGCTTGCTTTCTGTGCACGGGTGCCACGGGCGGCCGCCCTTGCTCGGCCATGTGTCCTGGGCTTTTGCTCTTTGCTTTTCTGGCTACTTTGAAGGTAAGCCTGGGCCAGAAGTGGTCCTGCTGTCCATCTCTGACAGCTGGAGACAGATGTGAGCACCAGTGAGACAGTGTGCCAGTGTCTGTGTCCTGTTCTTGACATCTGATGTCACTTTGGGGAAAGCTGATGAAAAGTACACAGGACTCCACTATTTTTGCAACTTCCTAGAATTCTGTCTCAAATTTGAAATTAAAAATAGCATCGACCACAGCCCTGGCGTGGCCCTGAAGATAGGCCGAGGCGGCCCTGGGATTCCCTAAGAGCCGGGGCCTCCCCCTCTGCTTCTGCTCGGCCTGGGCTCAGGCAGACCAGGGGCCATTCACGCCCAGCTCCCCCCGAAACGCCCCGCCCCCGGTGCTGCGGTCCCCCCAGGGACAGGGGCCACCTGAGTTTGTTCGCAGCCCAGGAGCCTGGGCCTGACCGCCCTCATGCCCCGCAGACGTGCCCATCGAGAGCCTGCGCCTGCGCTTCGCTCTGCTGCAGTCCCTGAACACCACGCTGGAGACCTTCTTCCTGCCTCTGGTGGAGCTGCGCCCGACGCCCATGTTCGCGCACAGCATCGCCGCCCTGCTGAAGGAGGCCAAAGGTCAGCGCCTGCGCCCCGCCCACCCCGCGCGCACCCCCCACGTCCGCCGCCCGACAGTCCGCGGCTGGGAGGCGCCCCCTTACCTGGACCGCGCCCAGGTCCCCACAAGCGGCACTTCCAGCTGAGAGCAGTTACTTCAGTTACGCCCTGAAAAATGAAATTTTCTTAAGTTTTCAGGGCGCCTGGCTGGCTCAGTCAGAAGAGCGTGTGACTCTTGATCTCGGGGTCATGAGTTCGAGCCCCACGTTGGACTCCATTATTTAAAAACCAAGCAAAACAAAATAATAGAAGGCTCTGATTCACTGTCTGTCCCCTACAGACATGATCAGCAGAGATGACCATCATTAACCACTGAGTACCTGTCCTTCCAGACTTTTCTGCCCACATACAAATAGACACACGTGTTTGTTTGGTTTGGGTTTTTTGCTACGGGTATCGTAGCGTATGTTCTGTTCGGCACCTTCACCTTCTGGGTTTTTACTTTTTGCCGTTTCAGAAAATGCTACAGCAAACTCCTCATACTTTGTTTTTCTGCCAGGGAGGTGTTTCCCGGGCACGACAGAGGCTAGGGTTCATATATTACCATTAGGTCAGATACTAACAAATTAATCCCCCCCCCAGAAAGTCAGGGTCGTGGTACGTGAGGGCCCCATTCAGGGGCCTGGAGGGCATCGCAGGAGAGACTGGACCGGGGTCGGGGGGTGGGCAGCGTGACAGGAGGGGCGGAAAGCAGCCCCGTGTGAGCCTCTCTCCCACATTCTTCCCTTCAGGGCTAATCTTTTATGACACGAAGGTGACTGTCATGAATCGGGTGCTGAACGCCACCGTGCAGAGGACAGCTGACCACGCAGCTCCTGAGATTACTTTGGACCCACTGGAAATCGTGGGAGGTAAGATAAGCTATGCAGAGCAGAAAATGCGAGAACGTCGTGGTTGAACAAATGATGCAGTTGATTTCTTGCGCGTGATAGAAGCCTCCAGACAAAGGGAGTGCAGACATTCATGTCGCTGCTTCTGTCCTCCTCCCAAGTGTCCCAGCGGGTGGCTTCTACCTTCAGGGTCCCCTTTTGAGCCTGCATGCTGGACAGCAAGAAGAAGGGGAGAGGCAGAAGGAGCTCTCCGCTCCCTGGAGCCTCGCCTCCCCTTCCCATCTCCCTAGAGAACTGGCGGGGGGGCTGCACCTAACTGCGGGGGAGCGGGGGAGTGGAGACATTCTGACTGGCCGTGGACTGGCTAGAGTTGGGGTTCCCGCATTGAATAAGGGGGGGGACGGCTCCTGGGGCGGTGACCACGGCCTGTGAACACACACACGACGCGGAGGAGATGAGAGAAGAGTATGGGCTGGGGATCCCTCCCCTGGGACGGAGGGGAGGCTGGGAGCCATGTGCCTGCGGCATGGAAGACCTTCCGAGAGCAGAGAGAAGGCAGCGTGGCTGAGCCAGGGGCAGGGAGAGGCTGAGAAGCAGGCAGAGGCCTGGCAAGCCATCTGTCCCGGGGAGGGAGAGCAGAAGATGGGGCCGGGAGGCCTTTACTGCTTTCTCTCTTTCCAGGGGAGATCAGAGCCTCCGAAAACTCCTACTTCTGCCAGGCTGCCCGGCAGCTGGCCTCTGTGTCGTCGTCGCAGCTTTGCGTCAAGCTGGCCAGCGGCGGCGACCCCACCTATGCCTTCAACATCCGCTTCACCGGGGAGGAGGTCCATGGCACCAGTGAGTGCAGCCCCGCCGGGCTCTGGGCCGCGGTGGAGGTCATGGGGGGCGCTGTGAACATTTCTAGGGTTCTCTTTAGCCTCATCTGCCCAGATCGCCCCCTTAGCAAGACTGAAAAAGCCAGGTCGTCAGCAGCCTGCTGTGCAGAAGCCAGGACTGCCCCGGCCCGGACGGGAGCCGGCGCTTGCCAGGGACTTCAGCCCCGCGCCCCCGGCCAGTGCCGAGTGGCCCCGCGGAGACGCCGTCGTGCGGATGGGCTTCCTCCCCCGGGAAGCGCCCGCGGCTGGGTCGGGACTTGTGTGTCCCATGAGAGACCGGTGCTAGGGACAACGAGGAGGGCCAGCAGCTCAGAAAATGCTCCCCCGTGCCCCTTTCAGCCATCCTAAGCGAGCCCCAGACATGCGGGAAGTGCTTCCCACTCGGGGTGAGAGAAGAGAGCTGCATCTCCCACTGCCACTCGCAGCCCGGGACCCCGCTCCGGCGGAGCCTCTGCCAGGTCCCCTCAGAAAGCTCCTACCCGCTGAGCGCGCCGAGGGTGCCGGGCCCCTTCCGCACCCGACGCGCCGCCCAGCAGCGAAGGGCGCGAGAGACCGGCCTTGCCCCGCGGCCTGACAGCGGCCTCCCCCGGGCCAGGCAGCCGGCGGCGGCTCAGCCCAGCTCTCTCCGGCTCCACGGCCCAGCCTTTGGTGGTTTCCGCAGACAGAAATCTGCTTCCCCGTGGAAGCTGAGCGAGGACATCTGTCCCCAAGTGGGTCCTGTGCACGGCTCCGACCAAGCAGTGTGTACGCGCAGCTGTCCTCAGCTTCTGACCTTAGGGCCCTGATGGGGGATGCGCAGGCGAGGAGACTCAGCCACAGGGAGGCGTTGGCCAGAAAGTCAAAGGCGCGCCTGGGATGACAGCAGCAGGGGACAGTTAGTGGCCCTTTGCCCTCTCCAAGCGCTCGTGCCATCGGTCTGTGCAGTTAGACACTCGCCGGACGGACCCTGAGCACCCGGCCTGGGCGGGGGCAGTGCTGAGTAGGACAGGCGGCCCCGCTCTCGGGAGGACCTGGAGCGACAGGCGTGAATCAGACCAGCCTGCAGAAGGGTGGCAGCTTGCCGCCGCGCGGCGGCCCCCGTGGGGCTCTGCCTCGGGGCTCGCGGAAGCCTCAAAGCCAGCCCCCGCCGCCGGTTCGGTGGTTGTCCCCGTTCGACGGATGGGGTGGCACAGTGGGACTTGACCCCCGGTCGCCCCGCCCTCGGACGGTCTCCCCCCTCCTCCGTAGCCGCACGCCAGGTGGGCCGCGGGGTCCGGTGCTGATGGGTCTCCGCGTGTCCCGCAGGCGGCTCTTTCCGGCACTTCCTGTGGCAGGTGTGCAAAGAGCTGCAGAGCTCCTCGCTGTCCCTCCTGCTGTTGTGCCCCAGCTCGGCCGTCAACAAGAACAAGGTAGGACGCCTGCGCGTGGGGGCCCTGGGGGTGTGTCCTCTTCCACCCCGCCCGCCCGCCGCCCTGACCCTGCGGAGGCTGCCTGCTGCCGGCCGTGGCGCCCGCCCCAGGGAGGAGTAAAGACGCCCACCGGCCACTCGTCTGTGCCTCCGTCTCCAGGGCAAGTACATCCTGACCCCCAGCCCCGTCACCTACGGGGAGGAGCAGCTGCTGCACTTCCTGGGCCAGTTGCTGGGAATTGCGATTCGGGCAGATGTCCCTCTTCCCCTGGACCTCCTGCCTTCCTTCTGGAAGACCCTGGTGGGTGAGCCCCTGGACCCTGACCGAGACCTACAGGAAGCAGACATACTCACCTACAATTATGTCAAGAAATTCGAGAGTGTAAGTGAATAGTCCGTGCTGGGGACAGCGGAGCCCGGGGGCAGTGTCCCCGGGGCCCCTTGCTGCCTCCACGGCCTGCTGTCCCCTGGTCCTCCATGCCCCGGGAGCCCAAGCGCCCACCTGAAGACCGATTGGGATCTCCCAAAGAACAGTAGGGAACGCGAGCGGTGCCTGGCAGGCTTACTTCATGGCGCCAGAAGCCCCTCTGGCTTCTCTTCCTGTTTGAAAGCAGCAGAGTGGGGGTGACTGTGCCCTGACGGGCCTCCCAAAGACACAGCGTTGAAGGGGTCCCGGCAGCTGACTGAGCAGAGGTGCCGGGGGCGGGGGGTCTCCTACAAGCAGACCCACTTTTTTTTTTTTTTTTTTTAATATTTTACTCATTTATTTGACAAGAGACCACAGGGGGGCAGGGGGGGGGGGGGGGGGGGGGGGGGGGGCGAAGCAGGCTCCCCGCCGAGCAGAGAGCAGAGGCTTTAACCCACTGAGCCCCCAAGCACCCCACTTTCACTTTTAAGAGCTTGGTTTCGGGGCCTCAGAGCTCAGGAGACTGGCTCTTGGGGATCACCTGAGATCGACCAGGGAAGGGGTTGGGACCGTAGCTCTCCTCCTTGGGCCTTGAGACACACAGCGCGAGCACAGCGCTGTCTGGCCGCCCCTCGGCCCGCACGGCCAGCCCCCTGGAGGCGGTGTGCTCAGTGCTCAGGCTGCCGGCCGGGCCCCCGGGAGCCGTTCAGATCTGGCCACCGGTTCACAGTCACTGAGGCCGGCCGGGGGCCAGGCTCTGGGCTCTCGCCCCAGCCACAGGAGCGACCGGGTTGCTCTCCGGCATGTGAGGCCCCGCTCCGGAGGGCTGTGCGCACATGTCCTCGGGACGAGGCCGGGAGGGAGGGAGGCTCAGAGAGGAGAGCTGGTGGGGAGCAGAGCCACCAGGGGCTCTCCGTGTCCAGCTGCGACACCCCCTCAAGTTAGAGACCGAGTGTGGAGGTGCCTCTGCCCCAGCCCTCCCCCTTGAGGCCAATCGCCTGTGCTCGCAGGGGAAGAGCAGCGTCAGAGGCCTGGCTGCGGCTGCTTGAGTGGGAGCCTCAACTGAAGGAGGCTCAGCACTTGGGCCCTCTGAGGGGCTTCGGTGCCAGGTTCTCCACTGTCCTCCCCTCGGCTACCACTTGAGGGCAGCAGCACAAGGGAGCACCAAAGCCGGGATCCTGGATTTGTGCTTGGTTTCCGTGCAGAAACGGGGAGGACAGAGAATTGTCTAAAGGGTCAAAGCAGGGCGGACCCGTGCTGGGGATTTAGGAGTCCCTGCCAGGCACTGCTTTGAGAAGTCCTCCCAGGGCTGTGGGTAGCAGCAAGGGCCTGGGGCAAGCAGAGGGTATAAGACGGCGTCCAGAAGGACAGTCCAGGCAAGGCTTCTTTCTGAAGGCTTCTTTCTGAAGGCTTCTTTCTGCCGGGATATGACTACGCCAGGGTTGGGGCATACGAACCAGGAAGAAGTATTCTGAACTTCTGGCACTTGTACCTGTAGCCTTCACCATCCCAGACGTAGGGGTTTATTCTCCTCTGGGCCCGATCCTGTCATCTCCTCAGTAGCCTGGCATGCACATCAGCGTCTTTTGGACCCTAATTTTTTTTTTTAACGATCTGCTTTTGAAACGAAATATGGATAGAGATTTGGCTTCAGGCAAGGCTGAATCCAAGTGTTCAAATGATCTCAATAATTGGTTTCAAGCTGGTCCCCATTAGTACAAGATGTACCATCTTAGTTGTGTCCACACCAGGGAAAGGGCTGCCGCTTCTAAAGGGTAACAGGAAAAGCCCTGCAGTTGGGCGTCTCAGCCAGGCTTCTGCCACACGCCCAGCCCTGAACTCAGGGCAACTCTGGGCCGGCCTGTGCCGTGTGTGCCTTCATAATGGTCAAGGGCAGCCGCCCTCCAAATGGTGCCTTCTGTTTGCCCAACTGGAGACTGGGGTTCCGTCTTCCAGCGGACCCGGGGAGCGGGTCAGGCAGTGAGCCTCGGTCTGCCTCTGCCCTCCAGATCAACGACGAGACGGAGCTCGAGGCCCTGTGCGCCGAGATCGCCTCCCAGCACCTGGCCACCGAGAGCCCTGAGGCTCCCAACAAGCCGTGCTGCAGGTTCACCTACCTGACCATGACGGGCGAGGAGGTGGAGCTGTGCAGCCGCGGCCGGCACATCCCCGTGGCGTGAGTGTTGTGCCTGCACGGGGGAGGCCAGCCGGGCTGATAGGGCGTCGCGGCGGTGTCTGGCCTTGGGGGGCCTGGGCTGGGCCGGGGACAGACGGATCTCACCCGTGGGAGGAACGCGAGGCAGGACGTCGGGTGTCGGCAAGGATAGAATGTGTCCGGCAGAAGGACTTTTTATTAAGAAAACCCCAGCGGTGAGGTGGGTGGCACCCGGAGGCAGGGGAATGCGTGGGGCTGCCAGGACGGGGACGTCTCGGTAACTCCTGCTGAGACCCTGACTGGGGGCTGGTGGCCCCAAGCCTAGGAGCAGCGCCGCGGGCCGCCTCAGCGTTCTCCGTCACCCGCGACCCCCTTGCACCCGCAGGTGGGAGAACAAGGACATCTACGCGGCGGCCATCCGGAGCCTGCGGCTGCGGGAGCTGCAGAACGCCGAGTGCGTGACGGCCGTGAGGGCGGGCCTGGGCGCCATCATCCCCCTGCAGCTGCTCACCACGCTCAGCCCGCTGGAGATGGAGCTGCGCACCTGCGGCCTCCCCTACATCAACCTCGAGTTCCTCAAGGTCGGTGGCCTGGGGCCGGCTCGGCGGGCGGGCAGCGTCAGCGGGGCCCGACCCGGTACTTCCCGGGGGCCGCGCTCCGGCCCCACGCCTCGCGCCCCCCTCACAGCCGCCGTAGCCGAAGCTTGCTCGTGGCAGCACGTGGCAGGGTCCGCTTCGGACGGCGATCGCTGGCCTCCAGCGAGCGAAGACCGTTCGGGCCGCGCCCCCTCCGTTCCCCCGCCAGCTCCCCGCAGGCCCGCCCCTTCTTGCCAGCGGCGAGACCTTGCCCGAGTGACTTCCCGTCCAGTGGCAACGGTGGCAGGCCCCGCCCAGTGTGGCCATGGGGCAACCCAGGTCGAGCCTCTGCTGCTAGGCCTGACGTGCAGGCTGCAGTCCACACACAGGCCCTGGGACGGTACCTTCCGAGTCTTTGTCACCGTCACGATCCCCAGGGCCGGCGGCCGTTGTGTCCCTGCCGCACCCGTCTGGTCTCGGGAGGTCCTGGGCTAGCAGAGGCCTGGCTCTGCTCACGTCTCGGGGGCCTTTCTTCCCCAGGCCCACACCATGTACCAGGTGGGGCTGATGGAGACGGACCAGCACATCGAGTTCTTCTGGGGGGCGCTGGAGACGTTCGCCCAGGAGGAGCTGTGCAAGTTCATCAAGTTCGCCTGCAACCAGGAGCGCATCCCATTCACCTGCCCCTGCAAAGACGGGGGCCCCGACACAGCCCATGTGCCCCCCTACCCCATGAAGATCGCCCCCCCAGATGGCACAGCAGGTACCACCCGCCCCTCATCGTGTTCCAAGCCGGGACACACAGGCCCTTCTCAGCGGGGAGCTGGGGCTGCCGGGCCCTGCGGGAGGGAGGGAGAGCAACGGACAGTTAAGCCCAGTGGGAAAGGAGGGAGTGGGGCGGAGTCGTGTGCCTCCCAAACTTTACCTCGGCTAAGAGTCCACAGAGGCCCAAGGTTGACGTATTTTCTGTTATTTTAAAAAGCTAAAAATCCAGAAATGTCTTAATTTTCCAAATTTTAAATGTAGAAAAATAAAACCCTGGGCCGGGCAAACGAACAGCTCTAAGCAGATTCCCTCACAGGTCAGCACTTTGGTGCCTGTGCTATGCAAGAGCTGTGTGTGCTGTTTTCTCCTCCAGAATCTTCTTTTGCCCCACACCTACCGCTCCTCCTGATGGGCCTTGGGGTTGGCTTAGAGCTGCCCAAAGAAGCAAACCTGGAAGCAGAGAGGCCGATGGGGCTCCCTGGAACCGTAGCGCAGCCTCCTAACACTGGCCTGGTGGGGTTTCTCTCGCAGGTTCCCCGGACTCTCGCTACATCCGAGTGGAGACCTGCATGTTCATGATCAAACTTCCCCAGTACTCCTCTCTGGAAATCATGCTGGAGAAACTTCGTTGTGCCATTCACTACCGTGAAGACCCCCTAAGTGGCTGAGGGGAGGGAGCCCCAGCGTGAGTCCGTCACCGAGGCACCGCTCCGCCGGCTTGGGAAGCCTGCCCCTGCGGGCACATCCCTCCAGGCCCTGCGTGAGGAGTTGGCGACATTTTGCTTTTCTGAACTTTTGTCCACGTTCCAGGGCTTCCTGGAAGACTTAACCTTTTGTATTTGTATGTTTCGTGATGGGTTGGTTCTTTTACTACCTGTTTGTGGTATGTTTGTAGGATAGTTTAGTTCCCAGGCAGCCCGTGTCTCATTTGATCTTCTTGGACATTGTCTTTCATGGCCATCGGATTCTGATGCCATAAGGCCCCAGTTAGTTCCACATCATGGAACCACCCAGCAGGAAGCTGGTGGTGAGATCTCAAGGCCACACAGAGCATCCTGTACTCTCCGCAGAGCATCTTCACAAACAGGTCTGTGGCCTTGCCCCTCCTGCCTTGAGCTGGAGTTGATCCTGGATGCAGCTCCCACAGGCCTCCTTCCATCTTGAAATGGCTGGGCCAGTGACCCAAATGTGGGAGACACGCACGGGGAGCTTTCTGTGTTAACCTTCTGGCTTTGGAACCTTGTTGATGGTCTGGGTTTTTCTGAGGAAAAGCCCCCTACTGGCTCCTCCATCCCTTCCCACCCAGACGAGCCTCCATGCGCTCGCCTCTGGGCCCCTAGTCTGACAGTTTTCCACTGAGTGTTCTCAGAAGACCAAAGGGTTCATCCCTGACCTTAGTTCACAGCCAGGCGGGTCGCAGCTCCAGGAGTTGAGGAGGACACCCAGAGGAGGAGGAACAGTGCTCGAGTGGGGGCCTTTTTCTGAGATTGAACAGGAAAGCACAGGACTCAAGCCTAACCCCCTTTTGTACTCAGAAACAGCCCTTCCTCGCTACAGTGTTGGACTGGGCCACACACCCATTTTGAAAAGAGCTGACTGAGGTGCTCTGCTCCATTCAGGGTCTACTTCAGAGACTAAGACCTTCCAAGGACCACGGTGGGGTCCTCCTGCCCCCTCTGGCCAGGCCCATCCCGTACCCCCCCATGTGAGCGTGTGTGCCAGGGCTGAGTCGCTCCAGGCACACCCCCTGCCCCAGTGCATTTGTGCCCCACACCGGTCTTTGTCCGACGGCACTTTGTGCAAGAGCAGCAGATGCCGGCGTGGCGGACACTGTCGTTTTGGGCCTTGCCAGTTCTCATGGAATTGCATCACTGTATTTATTGTATAATATTGTGAATACTCAAAGTTCTGAGTGCGTGCGGACTCGAAGGCTCTGGAGTGTGAGTGCTGGGGGGAGAGAGCTGCGTTTTTTTCCTTTCTCTGTTGCGGCCCTGGCCTGGCGGAAGGATGTATGGGTTTTAGAGTTAGAGCCATTAGCATCCATCTCCTCCCTCATCCTTAGGAAAGCATTAAGGACCATTATAGAAATGATTCCCCAACCTAAGGAAAGGCTAAAACCGGATTAACCGTTCCGGCTGCATCGGTCACATTTGATGCAGGAGCAGTCCTGTCCGCAGGTAAGCGCCCGCAAGCAGTTTTCCCTGCTTGACAGAAAGAGGGTTGGCCGCTGCCTCCTGGCGGCGAGAGCCCCGTTGACTGGGGGTCACACCAGGATGTCGTCCTGACAAGGATCCTCTTACTTCTGCTAATGAAAGCGCCTCTGGATTATTAAAAGTAATTCTTCCTCTCTGTATTTTTACATTCTTGGTCCCTTCCAACCCTTCCTATCCCTTGAATGGACTCAGAATTGTCAGCTACCTCCCCAAGGAGGGTTTGGGAAGCGACTTTCGGCCCATCACTTGACACGACAGCTGTGAGTAAGGTGTCTGCTGCTAACGACTGCTTCTCGCAGGGAGCACATTGAGAGGTCCGGACCGATTCAAACCTTGGCCCTAAAAAAAACCGTGTGCTGTAAAGTTACTTGATGTATATTTATTATAATTATTTATGGTTGCATTTAACAAAGTTTTCATTCAATTTGATGCTATTTACACCACTGCTGTGTAAAGGAAGCTCACTACAGGAAAAAAGTCGCACCAATAAATAACCTTCATCTAATTTTGATTTACCTGAAGAGTTGTGTGATCATCTACTCACTGAAAGATTCAAAGGCTGACAGGCTCGATGGCTCTGATACCTAAGTGCTGTCCAGTTGTTAGGAACCTGGTATCTACACTTGATGGGCTGCTTCATCATGCGTATCAACTATCTCTTCTTCCCACTCAACTCCTTGAGGCTGGTTTTCAGATAGAAAGCATGATAGAAGGAATGGAAATCCAAGGTCAAAGCTAAACCAACCTGTGCATGTTCTGCCCCTACTCATAGCGGAGCTCGTCTCTACTCCCGTGCCAGTGTAAGAATTTTCCTCAAGGAGATCATTGCACTGGAAGGGTCTAGGCCACTCTTAGACCACATATCCTCCCCTGGGAGCCAGCAGTGGATTTAGAACTACTGTACAAAAGGGAAATGCAGAGAAGATAAAGACCTAGTGCTGCCTTCCTAAGGTCGATGGTTTTGCCCTCTTCTAGCAGAGCTCTCCCTTGCCACCCCGCAAGGGAATCCTGTGGTCTGCATTCAGGAGAATCCAACCAGTCTCCCTGATCTGCTTATCACTTTCTCCTGCTCTATGGGAGTCCTCCTGCAGACACACTTAATTCTTCTTCTGACCCTATCTTTCTTATACTTAATAAATGCTTTAAAAATAAATAAATAAATGCTTTAAGTGGAAGTATTCCACCTATGTCTTCATTACAGGAAGAGCAAAAGTCCTCTTGGTGAGGAACAAGCAACTTTCCTCCTCCTGTCTTTTGCCTCAGGGTGCTAGAAACAGCAAAAGCAACCCCTCACGACTAGGAGAAGACTTCTGTTGGGCGTGAGGTGCCTCAGCTAAACATCCCTCACTGAGCACAGCAACGAATCTCCTGCTCTCCAGAACGCCCGAGGACATCTTTTTAAAGAGTTGCTTCTTAAAAAACAAGTGTATTCAAAATTACACTATCCAATAATAGACAACATTCCTCCTCATTCGTCATCAGAAAGATGCATATTAAAATCACGACAAAATCTATACAGCTACCACCAAACCCCCATGTTTGGGGGAGGATGTGGAACCAACCACACACTGATGTGGAGAATGTTAAGCTACAACTACTTTGGAAAACTGGTACTCTCCACTGCACATCCCCTAAAACCAGCAATCCCACGCCTCGTGTAAATCCAACAGAATACAGAACGCCTCACCAAAAGCCATGTATAAGAATGCTCCCAGCAATAGTAACAGCGCTAGCCACAGTGGCACACAATGGAATGCTCTAGGAGGAGGAGAGCAAACTACTGTTACATGCAACAGTGTGGAAGAGCCGAACACTGATCAGCAGAAGAAATCAAGGCATAAAGTACTTGCTGGTATGAGTTCATTTAAATAATACTATCTTAACATAAAATATCAAAATAGTGGTGGTCTTGGGTCCCAGAGGATAGGGACTGGTAATAGGAGGGGTGTTTGGGTTCTTGGTAATGTTTTTGGTGGGGGAGGTGGTGACAGATACGTGTTCACAGTGGGCTGTACACCACCATGCACTTCTCTGTAGGGATGGTCTCCTGGATGGATAGTTTCTTAAAAATATAAGTACTGAGTCTGGCTGGCTCAGAGTATACAACTCTTGATCTCAGGGTCAAGTTTAAGCCCCATGTGGGGCATGGTACCTACTTATAAAAATAAAAAAATCCTAAAGCCTCAGTGCCCCCCTCCAAATACAAGTACACCAAAATGAGGACATGAAGAAATAAAAGCACACATTCCATCTTAATGAAACTAAAATAAATCTATCATCTTAATCCACAATTTCTGAAAGGACAACTACTAGAAGAATAAATGACTTCAGAGCACATACGTGTACCTCCCTCTAAAAAACGCCTCACGTGCCAGGAGAAAAACAACGATTCAAATTTCATGTAAGAAGCAGAAGTTCAAGCGCAGCACCTGGAGAAAGGTGGAAGCCCTATTCAGGAGAAACCACCGAGCAGCTGAGACTCCAGCCCCACCTTCAGTTTCCAGAGCAGGCTGGAAGACCTACAGATTCTGAAAGCTGGGGCTTACCAGGGAATAGTGAACGTGAAGAGTTAAAGAAGCCTCTCATTTTTAGTGCCCCAGTCTTTAAATATTAAACAGCCCAGAAACAGATTTGAGGAAAAGTCTGTAATATAAAATACCAAAACAAAAGGTACAGAGTAGAACAAGATATCTAAGAAATATGCATGGCACAAAGTACGAGAACGAGTACTGGCTCAGTTGGAGGGTGTGACTCCTGATCGTGGGGTTGTGAGTTTGAGCCCAACGCTGAGTGCAGATATTACTTTAAAAAGTACTGCATCCATTGAGTAATGGAGGAAAAGGCTGTGGGAAAGGCTAAGAGGCTACCAGAAATACACTTAATATAAGGAAAGGATGGAGACACCAGGGTGGCTCAGTCAGTTAAGTGTCTGCCTTCGGCTCGGGTCATGATCTGGGGCCTGGGATCAAGCCACGAGCCCTGCATCGGGGTGGGGTGGGGGGGTTGTCTCTGCTCAGTGGGGAGCCTGCTTCCCTCCCCCTCTCTGCCTCTCTGCCTACTTGTGATCTGTCAAATAAAATCTTTTAAAAAAAGGATGAAAGAATAAAGTTGAGGAACTTTCCCATAAAGTTGGGCAAAAAGATTATGAAAGAAAAAAGGGATCAATCTAAGAGTGCCAATATCCAAATATCATTGGAATTCTGCAGAGAGAGAACAGAAATTACCAAAAAAATAAAACTCTCAAAAACAAGAGGTCACAAGTTTCCAAAAAGCTCATTAAGTGTCCAGCTCTTTGAATGGAAAAAAGAATCCACACCAACATATTACACATGGGGAAGTTCAAATATACCAGAGATAAACATCCTTCAAAGTTTCAAGAGTAGAAAATTATATACAGATCAGAATGGCATCAGGCTTTAAAACAATCTAGAAAGCTCATGCTTCCAGGACTCCTCTAACCATGATAGAGGAACAGAAACCAGACTACCTTCCCCATCTCAACAACTAAAATAAACCTGACATGGGGGGAGCCTAGGTGGCTCAGTCATTAAGTGTCTGCCTTCGGCTCAGGTCGTGATCCCAGGGTCCTAGGATCCAGCCCTGCATCGGGCTCCCTGCTCACAGCAAGAGGCCTGCTTCTCCCTCTCCCACTCCTCCTACTTGTGTTCCCTCTCTCACTGCCTCTCTGTCAAATAAATGAAGGAAAAAAAAAACCTGACATGGAGCACCTGGGTGGCTCAATGAGTTAAGCATCTGCCCTTGGCTCAGGTCATGATCTCAGGATCCTAGGATCAAGCCCTGCATCAGGCCCTCTGCTCAGTGGGAAGTCTGCTTATCCCTCTCGTGTTCTCTCTCAAATAAAATCTTAAAAAAAAAAAAAACCTGCCATGTATGGTTCTCAAAACATCAGGGACTGAAGGACAGACCTCTGAGAGAAGAGAAATATAGTAGGTGCTACCATGGCCTCGGCATATGGTGTGGATTGTTTTCAGACAGCAGCAAAAGGAGAGAAAACCCAAGGTGGAACCCTACAGTCTCCCAGAGTTAAGAAAATCAAAGCATCCAAGGAAACCAAGGCACCTAGCTTATGGAGCAGAATAGAGATGGAGAGTTGTATAGAGAACTCTGTAGATCTGTTTAGAGTCCTCAAGGATTCAGCGGAGTACTGATAAGCTCCTGCAGATAAGGAAACTGCCAGAGGCTGGGAAAAGAACCAGCCAAAAGGATTAGAACTGGCAAAGAACAGGAGATAGCTCCTGTTCCCACTAGCCAATATAGAAAACTTTTTTATGGAACACTGATTTTTGCCTTAGTAGTACAGTAAAATTAATTCCTAATTTTGGAATTAGGAAAAACTAATTCCTATTCAGGTCCCACCTAATAAAGCTTAAAAGTGTGACACAGAAGGATCAAGCTGTTCTGAAGTGACCAAGTATAAAAACAAAGCTTGAAAATATAGGAGTACAAAAATGGCACATAAGAGGGTAAAATTCAGAATGCCTGGCATCCAATCAAAAACCACTGGACATACAAAGAAGCAACAAAATAGGACCCAGAAAAATCAACTGAAACTAACCCAGAAATTACACAAGTGATAGAATTAGTAGGCTAGAGCATTAAAACAGTTATTACTGCATACCGTATAGTTACAAAGCTAGGTAAGGGAAAAAAAAAAAACACTGAACATGTTCGGTAGAGACATGGAAAATATAAACACCACAAACTAAACTTCCAGAGATAAAAACTACAATGTCTGAGATGAAAACCGGATAGATTAGCAGTGGATTAGACCGCAGAAGATTTTGGTGACAACGGGGGCATACAAAGGATCCATCTGACAACAAAAGAATCCAAAAAAGTGAAAAGAGCATCAATAAGACATGGCACTTCATTTGGCCTAACATCGGAGTGGCAATAATCCCCCAGAGGGAAGGCAATGGCTGAAAAAAAAAAGAAATAATGGCTGAAATACTTTCCAAATTTACCTGAAAACTACAAAGATGCAGGAAGCTTAATGAACTTAAAGCAGAAGAAACAGAGTGGTGGTGACAGTTGCAGAACAATGTGGACTTAATGCTACAAAACCATACAAAGGTACATCACAATTAAATTGCCTAAAATCAGTGGTAGAAAATATCTTAAAAACAGCTCCCCAAAAATAATAATGTACAGAAGAACAAAGATAAAAATGGTAGATTTCTGGGCACCTGGGTGGCTCAGTGGGTTAAAGCCTCTGCCTTCGGCTCAGGTCATGATCTCAGGGTCCTGGGATCAAGCCCCACATCGGGCTCTCTGCTCAGCGGGGAGCCTGCTTCCTCCTCTCCCTCTGCCTGCCTCTCTGCCTACTTGTGATCTCTGTCAAATAAATAAAATCTTTTAAAAAATGAAAAAAAAAATGGTAGATTTCTCACTGGAACCAATGCAAGCAAGATGACAGTAGCACAACATATTTAAAGTACTGGGGCGGGGTGGGGGATGGGTATCAACCAAGAATTCTATACCCAGCAAAAGCATCTTTCAAAGAGTGAAGAGGCAAATCAGATTAGTGATTAGGGAGTGAGTGCTTAATGGGTACGGAGCTTCCTTTAAAGATTAAAAATTCTTGAAGAGAGTGGTGATGGCTGTACAACAAACATTGTGAATGGATTTAGTGACACCTAATTGTCTATTTCCGAATAATTAAAATGTTAAATTTTGTGTTAGATGTATTTTACCACAATTTTTTAAAGGTTAAGGACAAATAAAGACCTTTTCAGACACAGAAAAGCTGAAAGAACTCAAAACATGCTAACCTACCACTACAACAGAATCCTTGAAGCAGAAGGAAAATGATACCACACAGAAATCTGGGTCTGCAGAAAGAGTACCAAAATAGTAATTAAATGGGAAAATATAAAAGATTTTTTCTTATTTAAATGTCTTATAAGGTAATTGTTAAAACAACAATGCATTGGGGATATCTGATGAATAAAGAAATAAATGTATGACAATGGCACAAAAGCTAGGAAGAAAGAAATGAAATATGCTGTTGTAATACTACAGCATGGTGTAGTGGTACAATGGTGTACAGATGGTGAAGTGGTACAATATTACTTGAAGGCAGAGTAAGATAAATTAGATGTGCATACACTCTCAACCTTCAAACAACTGTTAATAAACAGTTTGAACCAATAAGCCAACAAAGGAGATAAAACGGAATCCTAAGTGTGAAAGCAGAAGAAGAAAAGCACACAGAACATGATACAAAGAAACAGCAAAAAGATATTTAAGCCCAACCATATCTGGGTGCCTGGCTGGTTCAGTCAATAGAGCACATGACTCAATCTCAGAGTGGGGACTTCAAGCCCCAAATTGGGCACGGAGCCTGCTTTAAAAAAAAAAAAAAGGATCCCAAACCCAACCATATCAATAATCACATTAAGTGTAAATGGTCTACATGCCCCAATTAAAAGACAAATTGTCAGATTGGCCCAAAAACAACCCCACTATATGTCGCTCCTGAAAAACCCACTTTAAATATGTAAATACAAGTAGGATAAAAGTAAAAAGACAGATGTAGTATCCTAAAAATAATCAGAAGAAAGCTGAGGGGGGCACCTGGGTGACTCAGTTGGGTAAGTGTCTGCCTTCAGCTCAGGTCATGATCCGAGGGTCCTGGGATCAAGCCCCACATCGAGCTCCATGCTCCAAGGGAAGCGTGCTTCTCCCTCTCCCTGCTGCTCCCCCTTCTTGTGCTCTCTCTCTGCCCAATAAAGAAATAAAATTTTCTAAAAAATAGGATTTTAAATTTTTAAATTTTAAAAAGCTGAGGAATGTTAATATTGCTATGTTAATACCAAAGAATATTTCAGAGCAAATATTATAAATACAGAGGTCATTTCATAATAAGAGCCTAATTATTTTGTGTTTATACACCTAATAACAAGACTTCAAAATAATGAAGCAATTATAGAATAAGGAAAAACAATCTTCAATTACAATAAGGATTTTAAACATCCCCAATAATTTAAGAGAACAAGTAAACAACATCAGTGAGCACATAAAGGCTTGAACAACACTACCATCCAATTTGACCTATCTGCCGTTTTTTGTTTGTTTTTTATTTACTTGACAGATCACAAGTAGGCAGAGAGAGAGAGGAGGAAGCAGGCTCCCTGCTGAGCCGAAGGCAGAGGCTTTAACCCACTGAGCCATCCAGGTGCCCCCTATCTGCCAATTTTTTAAAAAATATTTTATTGGGGTGCCTGGGAGCTCAGTTGGTAACCACCTACATTTGGCTCAGGACATGATCCCAGGATCCTGGGATCGAGCCCCACATCAGGCTCCCTGCTAGGTGGCAAGCATGCTTCACCCTCTCCCACCACTTGTGTTCCCTCTCTGTCAAATAAATAATAAAAATCTTAAAGTATATTTTTAGAGGTACCTGGGTGGCTCAGTTGGTTGAAAATCTGCTTTAAGCTCAGGTCAGGATTCCAGAGTCCTGGGATCGAGCCCTGCATCAGGCACCCTGCTCAGTGGGGAGTCTGCTTATCCCTCTCCCCACCATTCCTACTCTCTCTTAAATAAAATCTTTAAAAAGATTAATTTTTAGAAAGAGAGAGCAAGCAAGCAAGCATGACCTGGGTGAGGGGAAGAGCATCTCAAGCAGACTCCCCACTGATCATGGAGCCTGATGTGGGGATTGATCTCATGACCCTGAGATCATGACCTGAGCCGAAATAAGAGTCAGATGCTTAACTGACTGAGCCACCCTGGCACCTCTATCTGCCATTTATGTAACACTCCATCCAAGCAAAATAGAATGCATAATCTTTTCAAGTACATATAGAATATTTATGGCCTGAAGAATATTCTAAGGATAAAAAAACTCAAATTTGAAGAGATTCAAGTCATACAAATTATGTTCTCTGACCACAAGAAAATTAAATTAGTAATCATAACAAATCTGGGGGCACCTGGGTGGCTCAGGGTTAAGCATCTGACTCGATCTCAGCTCAGGTCTTTTTTTTTCCCAGCTCAGATCATGATCTCAGGGTTATGAGTTCAAGTCCTGCACTGAGCTCCATACTGGGTGTAGTGCCAACTTAAAAAAAAATGGGGGGGGCACCTGGGTGGCTCAGTGGGTTAAAGCCTCTGCCTTCAGCTTGGGTCATGATCCCAGTGTCCTGGGATCGAGCCCCACATCAGGCTCTCTGCTCAGCGGGAAGCCTGTTTCCCCTCTCTCTGCCTGCCTCTCTGCCTACTTGTGATCTCAAGTCTGTCAAATAAATAAAATCTTAAATCTGGGGGCACCTGGCTGGCCCAGTCATAAGAGCATATGATTCCTGAACTCAGAGTCATGAATTTGAGCCCCATTAGTTAAACTTTAGAAAAAATAAATCTGTAAAATACCCAGTTATCAGAAACTAATTACATACTAATAGTCCATAAGACAAAGAAGAAATTGAAGTACTTTGAATTGAATGAAAATACAAAACACCAAAATTCGAGAGATGCAGGTAAAGCAGTTCTTAGGGAAATTTATAGCACTAAACACTTGTATTAGAAAAGAAATCTCAAATGATCTCAGCTTTGACCTTAAATTAGAACAAGAAAAAAAGCTCAAAGTAAGCAGAAGGTGGCAAATTAGGATCAGAATGGAAGGGGGGAGAAAGATCAGAATGCAAACCAATGAAATGGAAGCTGAACAGTAAAGGAAATCAATGGGACCAAAGTTGATTTTTTGAGATCAATAAAATTGATAAATCTCTAACCAGTGGTTGCCATGCTATAGGTCATAATCTAGCTGCCTGTTTTTGTAAATAAAGTTTCACTGGAAGTCACACCCATGGGTATTATCCATGGCTGCCTTCACTCTCTAACAGCAGTTGCAATACAGACTGCAATGACCTGCAAAGCCTTGAGTATGCACTAGTTGGCCTTTAAGAAAGAAGTTTGAAACAAGATGGGACCAGGGAGGGGGACAAACCATAAGAGACTCTTATTAATCTCAGGAAACAAACAGGGGACAGGGTGGCTGGGTTATGGAGACTGGGGGGTGGGGGTAAGTGCTATGAATTGTGTAAAACTGATGATTCACAGACCTGTACCCCTGAAGCAAATAATACATTAAATAAACAGAAAAGGTTTGGGGATCACTGATGTAGCCAAACATATTAGGAAAAGAGAAAAATTAATAGCATTAGGAATGACAGGTGACATCACTACAGATTTTACAGATATTTTTAAAATAAGGTAATATGAACACCTTTATGCCAATAAATTATTAAAATGGACAAATTCTTTGAAAGACAACACTAAAGTTCACTCAAGAAAAACAGAAAACCTGAGTAGCTCTGTTAAAACTGATAAAGGGTATCAAACATGGGGCACCTGGGTGACTCAGTCAATTAAACATCTGCCTTCGGCTCAGGTCGTGATCCCAGAGTCCTGGGATCGAGCCCTTTGTTAGGCTCCCTGCTCAGCGAGTCTGCTTATCCCTCTGTCCCTCTCCCCCTACTCATGCTTGCTCTAATAAAATCTTTAAAAAAAAAAAAAAAAAGTGTGTGGGGGGTGGGAGAGTATCATACTTATTTATGGTTGAGTTTTGGTAGTTTTCAAGAAATTGGTCTGTTTCTCCCAGTCCCTTTTAAGGGCTCCTCTGATTAGGCCAGGTCCACTCAGAATAATCTTATTAGGGGCGCCTGGGTGGCTCAGTGGGTTAAGCCTCTGCCTTTGGCTTGGGTCATGATCCCAGGGTCCTGGGATTGAGCCCCACATCGGGCTCTCTGCTTGGTGGTGAGCCTGCTTCCTCCTCTCTCTCTCTGCCTGCCTCTCTGCCTACTTGTGATCTCTGTCAAATAAATAAAATCTTTAAAAAATAATCTTATTAACTCACAGTCAACTGATTTGAGACTTTACATCCCCAAAATCTCTTCATGGTTTTGTCATAATATTTAAAAAATCATATTCACAGTCCTGCCCGCATACAAAGGGAAGGAAATACACATACACTATGTACATATATATTACATGTATGCCATGTACACCACGAATCAGGAATCTTCATGGCCAACTTTAAATTCTGCCAATCACAAATAAAGAAACAAATTATTCGTTGAAGGGGCACCTGGATGGCTCAACCAGTTAAGCATCCAACTCTTGGTTTCACTTGGCTCAGGTTACGATCTCAGGGTTGTGAGATCAAGACCCACATCAGGATCCGCACTGGGTGTGGAGCCTGCTTAGGATTCTCACTCTCTTCTGTCCCTCCCCCCACTCTCCCTCTCCAAAAAACTAAAACTAAAAATTTATCCACTGCAACATTATTTTTAATCATAAGATATTGGAAACAACCTAAACATACATAGGAGAATGGGTGAATAAACCACAGTACATTCACACAATCAAGGGACTTTTTTTTTCAAGATTTTATTTATTTGACACAAAAGTGAGCACAAGAAAGGGGAGTGGCAGGCAGATAAAGAGGGAGAAGTGGACTCCCAGCTGAGCAGGGAGCTGATGTGTGGCTCAATCCCAGGGCCCTGGGATCATGCCCCAAGCCAAAGGCAGACTTCGGACTGAGCCACCCAGGCACCCCGATGGAGTGCTTTTTAAAATGAGGTATAACTGACATATATACAATGAGAGTTACACCTTGAGAATATGCCATTAAGTGAAAAAAGCAAAGTTCAAGAGTATTTGTAATATGCTACCTCTAGTGTAAGAGAAAAGAGGAAATAAAGTACACATATTTGGTTCTTCTGACAAAAACAAGTTTAAGGGGAGATAAAAGAATAAAACTAACAAGATTGGTTGCCCACAGACAGTAGGTGGAAACAGGGGAAAGGTTGGAGATGTTGAATGGGAGTAGAAGGTATAAGAGCTAGTAACATTTCTGAGTAAACCTTTTATAGTTTAATGTTGGAACCATACCAATACTTTATATACTGTAAATTACAATAAACCTGGGGGGAAAGGATCTCTAAGACGGAATATAAACAAAAACAAATCAAGACAAGTGTATTTCAAATGAATAGTGTAACACATCAAAGCATCAAAGAATGGGAGTAAAGAACCTAAAATTTTGAACACATTTTGACTATATATACCCTCATAATAAAGTCAGAAAGAGTGATAAAAGTCTTTAGCTTGTTAGTAGATTAAATTTTCTGTAGTGGTAAGATTTAGCAATACCAATAACTACTTTCTTGGTCTTTGAGGACTGAGCAATAAGTAAATATACTGAGAATAACAGGAGTCAGATTTCTCATTGCTGGAGAAGGCAAAGGACAGCATCAGCCCTGTGGTGATGGACTGAAACTGGACATACTGTTATGAACTCATAATACAGTTATAAAACCAAGTATATGCAGGTCTATAACACACATACATAATACATATATATAAATATACATACACATATTTCAAAGCTGTCTGCTGAGAGGACACAGAAGCAATAACCCCCAACCCCACAGTAACATCTTGTACATGCCAAGCACCCAGATGATGGTCTCTAACTACTGTTCTGCCCCACAAGAATCCAGGGTTTCTGGGGAAAAATTCTAGCCCTAAGGCAGGGAAAATACAAGAGGAACCTGGAATACCTTGTGTCAGAAAGTAAGGATGTGTTCGAGAAATAGTTGGCCGTGCAAAAAAAAAAAAAAAGACACATGAACCAGCTGGCCAAATCTGGCCATCAAAATAATTATATTTGAGCATCAGAATAAATGATAAAGATGAATAATAAAAAATTGAATAAAATAGCCTACTTTTATATATGAATGAATGGGGGAGAAAGAATAGTTCTTCCTCATAGAATACCAACTAAAATGTTGAAGGAATGATGGAGTTGGAAAATCATCATTTCAACAGTAATAATTCAGGCAAAGAATCATCATGGATGCTAAAACTAATCAGTGAAGGTTTGATAAGGAACAGCAGTCTCAAAATACCTCCCTCAAAAATAGTAAGTAGAAAAGGAAAAACTTTACAGTGGTGAAACTTGGCAGACTGTCTTCTTTACCAAGTGATCAAAAATTATCACTAACAAGACAAATTGATAGCACATGGCCACGCATCTTAGGCCGCACTGAGGAGACCGTGTAATTTCTGGTATTTCCACAAAAACAGCATAGCCTGAATCCTTAAACAAACAAAAACAGACAAACCCAAATTTAAAGAGGTTCTACAAAACAACTGGCCTATAATCCTGAAAAATTTAACATCTTTGAGAACAATCTGAGGAATTATCCCAGATTAGAGGCTAAAAAACATGATAAGTATATGCAACACGTGCTCCTGCACCAGAGAAAAGTGTTTTTTGTCACTGCTGGGACAAATTTGGTATTGGTAAAATAGAACAAGGTTTGTAAAAGATAATAAATACTATTGTATCAATGTTAACTTCCTGATTATTGCACTGCAGTTAAAAGAACATCCTCATTCTTAGGAAACACACACTTGAAGCAGTTGTGATTAAGGGGTGCCATGTCTACAACTCCCTCTCAAGTAATCTGAGTTCAGGCAAAAAAAATTACAGATACAATGCTAAAGCAAATACAATTAATAATTAATAAGAGCAATGCTGTCCAATGCCATAATTTGGAAATATGGCAGTGAACACCAGAAGAAATAGCTTTAAAAAAAAAAAAAGGCAATCAACTTTCAGGAGAGACTCTCAAAAGAAGGAAAAAGGACAAGAAATTATTTGAGTCTTTTAACTATACTTATTTTAGGAGCGTACAATACTTTTTCTTTTAATTTGAGAGAGAGCACAAGTGGGGACGAGGGTCAGAGAAAGAGGGAGAAGCAGACTCTCTGCTGAGCAGAGAGCCCGATGTGGGGCTCAATCCCAGGACCCCGAGATCATGACCTGAGCCAAAGGCAGACACTTAACAGGCTGAGCCACCCAGGTGAGTGGCATAAAATACTTTAAATATTTCAGAGGCACCTAGATGGCTCAATCAGTTGAGCAACTGACTCTTGGTTTTGGCTCAAGTCATGATCTCAGGGTTATGGGTTTGAGCCCCAAGTCAGGCTCCATGCTCAGCAGGGGTCTGCTTGAGGTTCTCTCCCTCTGCCCCTCCCCTAGTATGTGCATGAAATAAAGAAAAGAAAATCTTCTATTTCAAAAAGTGTACCCATTATGAAACATTCAGGAACTATAGATTACTAAAGAAAGTAAAACAAACCAAAAAAATTACTATTTTACTGAACGTCTAATCCAACCAATGGGAAGGAAAACAAGTTTATCTCCAGCCCCAAAAACCAAAGTTATGGGTGACAAGCCCCAAAGCCCTCTCTGCTCCAGAGGATTCTTCCTCACACCTCTAAGTCCCAGGGGGATTTTCAATCATGCCAGGAGTGGCCCAAATCTCTCAGTCTTTTGGGATTCTTTCACCAAAAATAAGGTATTTCTGAGCTGAATGCTAATTTTTATTCAGGTAAAATTTTGACGTAAAGTATACCAAAAAACCCTATAGTTACATATTCTTTTCTCTGGTCTTACTTTTTTTCCTCATTATAGCCCAGACCTGGATAGGAGTCCTGGCTCCGCCATGAATTATCTGCATAGCCTTCTGCAAATCACTCCTTTCCACTGATAAAATGAGGCAATTCTTCCTTCTTTTCCCACCGCCACAGGGTTATCAGGAGAAAAACAAATGAGCTCAAAATAACCTAAAGTCCTTGCTAAGGGGTAATGAATAATTCTGTAAGGCTCAACCACTCTCAGGACCAAG
>RCUC01153963.1:0-23194 GCA_003697995.1 Taxidea taxus jeffersonii | reverse complement strand
GTTCCCGGCGGGAGGCGCTGTGGCTCCGCGCTGCTCTCGGGCTTCTTGGGCGGCTTGGCCTTCGCCTGGGAGCCTGCAGGGGGAGCGCACCAGCCTGGCCCTCTTCTCCCTGCTGGGGCCAAGGCCAGCGGCCCAGGGCCTGGGCTGGAGAGCCCGGGGTGGGGCCTCCCCAACTCGCTGGGGTCCCCTTGCTTTACTGAGCTCTGGTGTCCACATCCTGCCTACTTCCCAGGGTCCCGGGACAGGGGACGGCTAGGCTCATCCTCTAAGTATCCAGAGGGGACCTCTGCAGCCCCTGCCGTGCAGGCTCCAGGCCAGGCGGTGGGGAAGGCGCTCCCCAGGGCAGTCTGTGGCCGACTAGCTCCTCAACTAGGCACCTGGACTGGAGGTCCCCCGTGGAGACGATGTCACAGGCAGGGCGACCCTCAGCTCCTCCAAGGCCTTCCTCTTGGTGGGGGGTCTGGGCAGCAGCACTGGGGCCTTGGGGCCTGTCGGGGGCTTCCTCCCCTTCCGGGGCTGGCTGAGATCCACATCTGCAGGGTGCAAGGGGGGCCGAGCCTCAAGACTGGAGCCCCCACCGTGGCAAGGAGGGCAAGACCGTGGCCCTTCGGCATGCAGAGGCCAGGACGGTCCTAGGTGATGTCCAGGGGCTCCCTAACCAAGCCCCGACCCTCCCTCTTCAGTCCAGCTGGGGTGACTCCAGCCGCTGCAGGCCCCCAGCGAGGGGGGCCGAGCCCCATGGGACCCCCGCCCCCCACAGTGCCCTCCCCACCTTTGGGGAAGCTGTCTAAGATGGGCTGTAGCCGGGCGTATCTCTCCAGGTTGTAGTCCTTAAAGAGAACCCTCCAGAAGTCCAGGATGGCAGCTGCGTCCTGGGTCAGGAGCCACGAGAGGAGCGCGTGGAAGGCCTGTGGGCAGCCTTCCTTCTCCTTTAGACGCAGAGTCTCCTGAAGCAAGGGCGGGGAGTGGGAGGCCCTGCCGCCTGCCTCCCCAGCACCCGCGCTTCCTGCCACCCTCCCGGAGGGTGCTGCAGGAGACGTGGGCGCCGTGTCCATGCCCTTGGGTTGAGGTTGGCGTGCCCGAGGGTGCTCGGGGCAAGGGAGGCCGGCCTGGGACTCAGGGGACCACACTCCCGGCTTGGAGTACAGCTTCTGGAAGGCTGGGAGGGGGCATCGGGAAGACAGGAACTTCTCCGGGAGGCCAGGCCCCTGACCCGTGACCACACCAGCCCCATCCCAACCTTCTGACCCCCACTCGTGGGGAGCCGGTAAGGCCCATCTGAAGCTCGCCCTCCCAGACATAGGCACTGGCTCGACGGCAGGGCTTGGGGAGACTAGGGGGTGCCGGGAGTCCGGGTTGGGGCCCACCTGGAACTTGTCCTCGGGGACCACGTCGTGGTCAGCCAGCGCGTGCAGCAGCGGGAAGGCGCTGTCCACGGCCACGGCGATCTCTGTGCGGTGCAGCCTCAGGAGACGGCGCAGCACAGCGTCCCCACCTGCCCGGGCCTCGCCCACCGTTGTGGGTTCTGGGGGCATGGGGCTCGGGGCCCCCTCTCCCCGCCTGGGGTCCCTCGGCCTTGGGGCGCCGCTGGACTTGGGGAGTGTCTGAGCCATCTCCGCCTCCTGGCCCTCGCGCGGCCCCTGCCCTGCCGGGCACCTGGGCTCGGGCACAGCTGGGCGGGCACCTGTGGAGGGCTGAGCCCAGCCAGCACCCTGTCTCTATTATAGCAGACTCCCCCCGAAAAGAGCAAAGGCTGTGTTTCCCCAGAGCCAATTAGGGCCAGAGGGAGGGGCTGGAATGGAAATTTCCGTGTAATCCAGGGAGGACAAGGCCCAGGCCCCCAATTCCGCACCTGCCAACAGGTTGTTGGCATCTCTCCCCTTTGTAACAGGCTTCTGGACTGAGGGCCGACCCCTCCATGAGAGGGCCGGGAGGCAGCCAGCCCAGGCACCCTCCACCTCACCCAAGGCTCACGGGACACTCAGCCCGGGACCATGGGGCTGACTGGGGCAGGGTCCCCGGTGGGGAGTGGGCATTACCACCCCCATTGCTCAGGGCCCTGGGCTGTAGGAGGGTCAGATGGAGGAGGGCCTGTCTGATGGAGGACTGAGTGCGTGCCCGTGGGCACAGCACCGGGCATTGCCGACAGGCCGTGTGATGCTGGACCAGTCGCTTTTCCTCTCTGAGACCCATCTTTAACAGGAGCACAGCCCCCTGGGGGACCCAGCTGCAATCTACCCGCCCCTTCCTGCAGGTGTGTTCCGAAAAAGCTTGGAGAAGGCAGCTGACACGGTGGACGGATGCCCCTGAGCGCGGCCCGTCCTTGTCCTGCTCACAGCCCAGGGGAGGGATGCCCCAGGAGCCTTTCCAGGGCCGGCGACAGAGGCTGGAGGATGGTGCAGGGAGTCGGGGAGGCCATCCTGGGGGGCTGTAGTAGAGGGGCACCCGCATCCCAGGCTATGATGGGTGAGTGTGGGGGACCGGCTGCTGCCAGATCGCAGGACCCCGCGTGGCCTAGGGCAGAGGCACAAGGGCCACAGACGAGAGGTGCATCAGGCGGCTGGGCGTCAGAGCCACGGGAGGTCTTTCGGAAGAAGAACCTGGACAGTCTTGGATGGGCTGGTGGGGAGTGTGGGGCGGGAGGACCCAGGAAGCCCGGGGTCAGGGCCGTGCTAGGCTGGGAGGACGGGCCGCCCAGACAGATCTCGTGGGGGTGTCGCCAAGATCCCTCACGAGTTTAGGTCTCTATGTTCTCTACTGCGGCGGGAGTTCTGGGGGCGCTGCTGAGGGCCCCCTCCTCCTGCCACGGGAGTCCTGTGTGGGCTTGTCCCCCTCCCTGGGCCTGGGTCCCTCGGATTGCTGCCTGATGGGTTTTCTGGGGTGTACGGGAACAAGTCTGGGCTCGGGCTGTGGGGGTCGTCACCCGAGAGCTGGGACCTCTGCGTGGGCCTCGAGAGCAATGAGGGTCAGAGCAGATGGGGCTGGGCTGTGGAATGTTCTGGGGCCTCCGGCCTGGGAGCCGGGCCCTCGTGTTGCCAGCCCCTGGGGCTGCGAGCCCAGTGGCTGCAGTCTGGGCGGTGGCCACGGAGGTGTGGGACTTGGGGCGGTCCCAGCCTGTCCTGCCTTGTGCCATCACAGACGCCCAGAGGGAACACCCCCCGGGCCCCCACCGACGCCGGGCCGGCCGCCCTCTCAGAGAAGCACATGCTCGCCCCGGCCCCGGCCAGGCCGCCGCCTCCTGGCCTTTCCCGCCCGCTCTGCACGTGGGATGCTCTGTGGCCTCTGAAAGAAAGCAGAAGTCAGAGTCACTGCTGACCGTAGCATCTGCTGGAGCAGCCCGCGTCCCCGCTCATGGGGGTCTGGTCTCAGGGAGCCGAGCACTTCGTGTCCCATCTGAGGGCACCTGCTGGGCAAGCTGCAGGGGTCCCACAGAGAGGCTCCGGGGGTGCTGAGGAGCCGTGCTTGTGGTGTTAGGGTGACCGCAGCCTCCGCCCTGGCAGCTCGGTGTCCCCCTCCTTCAGGCCAAGCTGTCCTGCAACGCCACTCCACAGCCGGCCGAGCTTGCCCCCAGCAGCCGACTCATCAAGGGACACTTTAACCATAAGACAATGGTCCAGGGGATAAAAATAGCCAAAAGGATTGAGTCTTCGCTTTTCTCCAGCTGCGAAAGCCTTGTGGGTGCACCTGGGTCAGCAGCCGGCCCGGCCTGCAGGCGCCACCCAGCTTCTCGCCAACAGATCTGCGAGGCTCCTTGGAGAATTTTGGACTTTCCACCCCGTGGGGGTTTCCCTGGCAGCCCCCTCCAGCAGGGGCTGCTGGGGGCCGCCTGTGAGACCCAGAGAGGAGTCAGGGCAAGGGCCCCACCCCACCTTCAGCTGCCCCCCGCCGTCGGAGAGCTGGGCCTTGCTCAGCTCCTCCGAGAGGCGCAGGGCACAGAGACCCGCCTGCCGCTTGGCCGGCCATCTCCAAGCCTCTGTCCTCACCTGCGTGGGATCTCTTCCTCCGGCGTGGTCATTTTACGAACCGGACGTGTCTCGCCCACTGCAACCCGGGCCCCGTTGTGAGTACTTTGCAATTACACTCCATCTCACAGCTGCCCCGCTAGGCCGGCGTTATTATGATCCCATTCTACAGATGAGGAGACTGAGGCCCAAGGAGGCTGTGAGTAAATGGTCTTGGATGGACAGTGTCCGGGTCCATGCTCTCAGCACACAGGACACTGCTCACAGGCCCAGGCCGTGTCAGGTCCAAGAGGGGGGAAATGCTTCCTATGTGATGTGCCCAGAGATTAGGGCAGGGTAGGGCAGAGACCAGAGGGGGCTCCTTGGCTGCTTGGCCTTGGCTCCCTCAAAGAAGCCTGGACCCAGTGACCTTCTGTGTTGCCGCAGATGGAGGCTTCAGAATGTGTGGCTCCTGGGAGGGGCTGGGCTCCCAATGGTAAGGAGGTAAGGACCACTTCAGGGGACTTGGACCTCAGCTCGGGGAACAGGGCAGGAGGGGACTTCCCACCTGGGAGGGCATCCAGGGAGGCTCTGTCTCCTGGTGACACTTTGCCAGGACCTTAACACCCAGCGAGCTGCGAGATCCTGTCTGAGCCTCCGTTGGCCCATGAAAGATGCTCAACGCTACTAATTATTAGAGAAATGCAAAGGAAAGCCAAATGGGAGGCCACCTCGCACCCAGCCACCAGGATGGCTATTATCCAAAAATAGAAAGTAATATGTTGGCAAAAATATGGAGAAATTGGAACACTCATACATTGTTGGGGGAATACAAATGGTGCACCCACTGAGAAAAATGGAGGCTCCCCAGTAATTTATTTCATTAGTTAAGTTCTTCTTTTTTTTTAAGATTTTATTTTTAAGTAATTTCCACACCCAACATGGGGCTCGAACCCACAACCCCAGGATCAAGAGTCACATGCTCCCCTGACTGAGCCAGCCAGGTACCTCAATATGCTGAGTTCTTCGATGAGAATTACCGTACTAGCCATTCCGCTCCCAGCTGTACCCCCAAAGGAACCGAAAGGAGATGTGCAAACAAAAGCCTGTACAAAAATGTTCACAGCAGCACTATTCAACAGCAGTTAAAGAAGGAAAAGAAAAATCAACACGTATCTAGCAAGACTGACAAAGAAAAAGTGAGAAAACAAACATTACCAATATTGAAACTGATACAGGGGATATCACTACAGAAACGACCCAGATGTTCGTCTGCGGAGGAAGGGATACATCAACCGTAGCCACAAGATGGAGTGTTCAGCCATGAAGAAGATGGGATACAGACCCTGCTGCAGCGTGGATAGACCTTGAAAACTGAGGCTCACTGAAGGAAGCCCGACGTAAAAGGCCGCTCATTACACGGCTCCGCTTATGTGAAATTCCCAGAGCGGCAAAACTGTAGAGACGGAAAACAGATCAGTGGTTTTCGGAGCTGGGGGAAGGGGAGAGGAGGTGACGGAGAATGGGTGTGGGATGTCCATGGGGGGAGACCAAAAAGTTCTGGAAACTGGCAGTGATGGTTGCACACCATTACAGTGGACTAATTACTACCGCATTTTGCACTTTCAAATGCTAAAAATTTTAAATTTTATGGTATGTTTATCTTACTATAAATAAAAATTTTTTTCTAAAAATCAGGCAGATGTATTCGTGGGGATCCATCTGTGGGTTGTCTGCTCTGTTCCATTGATCTGTGTGTCTGTCCATCCAGCAGTACCACACAGTCTCGAATACCACAGCAATATAATGAATTTTGAAATCCAGTAGACCATCTCTATCTGCTCCCATTTTATCCTTCTTTTTCAAAATTGTCTGTTACTCTAGTTCCTTTGATTTTTCCATATAAATTTTAAAATAATTCTATTTATAAAAAATCTTGCTAGGATTTTGATAGGAATTACATTGAACCTATGTATCAATTTGAGGGAAATTAACATTTTTATTACGTTGAGCGTTGCAATCCATGAACATGGTATGTTTCTCCATTTATTTAGACCTTCACCAATTTCTTTCATCAGTGTTTTGTGGTTTTCAGTATGCAAGTCCTACACATGTTTTGTTAGACTTACACCTAAGCAGTTAATCTTTTGAGCAAGGGTAAATAGTTCTGTGATTCTACTTTTGATGTCCACATGTTTGTGCATTGTTAGTATATAGAAATACAAATGACTTTTTCTGCATGTTCATCTTACATCCCACAACATTGCTGAACATCCTTTATTGGTTCTAGAAGTGTTTTTGTTTTGTTATAGAATCTTTGGGATTTTCTACAAACACAATCATGTCATCTGTAAACAGAAACAGTTTCATCTGTTCCTTCCCAGTCTATACGCCTGTTAATTTCCTTGCCCTGCCTTATTGCACTGCCTAGGACTTCCAGCACTATGTTGAACAGAAGTGATGAGAGTGGACATCCTTGCCTTGTTCCTGATCTCAGGGGGAAAGCATCCTCTTGCATATTAAGTATAATGTTAGCTGAAGGTTTTTGGTAAGTTTTCTTTATCAATTTTCAAAGGCCTTTCTATTCCTATATTATGAGAATTTTTATTATGAACATGTGTTGAATTTTGCCCAATGCTCTTTCTACACTGATTAATATGATCAAGTGATTTTTCTTTAATCTACATGGTAGATTACATAGATTGACTTTTGAATATTGAACCAGTCTTGCATCCCTTGAATAAACTCCACCTGGTCAAAGTGTATAATTATTTTCATAAATTGTTGAATTTGATTTGCTAATATTTTCTTAAGGATTTTCACAAGACACATTGGCCTGTAGTTTTTTGTTGGTTTGTTTTTGTTGTTGTTGTTTTTACAATCTTTGTATGGTTTTGGTATCAGAGTTATATTATCTTCATAAAATGAAGGGAAATTCCCTCCTCTTTTATATCCTGGAAGATATTGTGTAGAAATGATATTAATTATTTTCTTAAATGTTTGATAGAATTCCCCAGTGAAATCATCTGGGCCTGGAAAAATCTTTTGAGGGAGTTTTAAAATTAAGAATTCAATTTCCGTGGGGCCCCTGGGTGGCACAGTCTGTTAAGCATCCTACTCTTGGTTTCAGCTGAGGTCCTGATGTCAGGATCTTGAGTTCAAGTCCTGCTTTGGGCTCTGAGCTCAGCAAGGAGTCTGCTAAAACATCTCTCTCCCTCTCCCTCCACCATCCCCCTCTTTCTCTCTCTGTCCCCCCCCTCTCAAATAAATAAATAAATCTTTTAATAAAATAAAATTAAGAATTCAATACCCTAAATAGTCATAGGCTATTCAAATTACCTACTTTATAGGCTAATTGTGCCACTTTGTGGTTTTCAAGGAATTGATCCATTTCAACTAAATTGCCAAATTTATGAGTGTAGAGTTGTTCATAGTTTTCCCTTATTATCCTTTTGATGTCCTCAAGGTCTGTAGTGATATCCCCTATATCAGTTTCAATATTGGTAATTTGTGTTTTCTCTCTTTTTGTCAGTCTTGCTAGATATGTATTGATTTTTCTTTCTTTTTTTTTTTTTTGAAGATTTATTTACTTAAATTGAGAGAGAGAGAGAAAGGGAGAGGGAGAGAGAATCTCAAGCAGACTGCCTGCTGGAGTCTGGAGAGCCTGGAGCCCACCTGGGGACTAATACCAGGACCTGGGATCATGACTTGAGCTGAAGTCAAGACTTGGATAATCAACCAGCTGTGCTAACCAGGTGCCCCAATATGTGTTGATTTTTCAAAAAATTTCTCAAAGAACCAGCTTGTTTCATTGGTATTCTCTCTTATTTTTCTGTTTTCACTTGTGTTGATTTTTTAAAAGATTTTATTTATTTATTTGACAGACAGAGGTCACAAGTAGGCAGAGAGGCAGGCAGAGAGAGGGGGGGAAGCAGGCTCCCCACTGAGCAGAGAGCCCGATGCGGGACTCAATCCCAGGAGCCCAGGATCAGGACCTGAGCCAGAGGCAGAGGCTTTAACCCACTGAGCCACCCAGGCGCCTCTAGGTTCTTTTTTAAAATTTTAATTAGGGGGTGCCTGGGTGGCTCAGTTGGTTAAGCGACTGCCTTCAGCTCAGGTCATGATCCTGGAGTCCCGGGATCGAGTCCTGCAACAGGCTCCCTGCTCAGCAGGGAGTCTGCTTCTCCCTCTGACGCTCCCCTTTCTCATGCTCTCTCTCTCTCAAATAAATAAATAAAATCTTTAAAAAAATAAATTCAGTTAATGAACATACAGTATGTTACTAGTCTCAGTGGTAGAGGTCAGTGATTCATCAGTAGCATACAACACCCAGGGCTCATTCTATCCCGTGCCCTCCTTAATGCCCACCCCCAGTTACCCCGTCCCCCCACCCCCTCTCCTCCAGCAACCCTCAGCTCATTTCTTATGATTAAGAGTCTTTTATGGTTTCTCTCTCTCTCTGCTTTCATCTTGTTTTATTTTTCCCTCTCTCCCTCCCTCTATGATCCTCTATTTTGTTTCTTAAATTCCACATATGAGTGAAATCATATGGTATTTGTCTTTCTTTGATTTTTTTGCTTAACATGATACCCTCTCGTTCCATCCACATCATTGCAAATGGCAAGATTTCATCCTTTCTGATGGCTGAGTCATATTCTGTTCTGTAGATGAGCCACGACTTCTTTATCCATTCATCAGTGGATGGACATCCGGGCTCTTTCCACAGTGTGGCTATTGTGGACATTAATATTAATATTGGGGGGCACGTGCCCCTTCGGATCACTATGTTTGTATCTTTAGGGTAAATTCCCAGTAGTGTGATTGTTGGGTCATAGGGCAGCTCTATTTTCAACTTTTTGAGGAACCTCCGTGCTGTGTTCCAGAGTGGTTGCACCAGCTTGCATTCCCACCAACAGTGTAGGTGGGTTCCCCTTTCTCTGCATCCTCACCAGCATCCGCCGTTTCCTGACTTGTTCATTTTAGCCATTCTGACTGGTGTGAGGTGGTATCTCATTGTGGTTTTGATTTGTATTTCCCTGATGCCGAGTGACGTGGAACATCTTTTTATGTGTCTGTTGGCCATCTGGATGTCTTCTCTGCAGAAATGTCTCTGTTCACGTCTTCTGCTCATTTCTTGACTGGATTATTTGTTCTTTGGGTGTTGAGTTTGATACAACTTTTAGTATTATTTGTCCCATCTCTGTGAAAAATTGTGATGGTATTTTGATAGAGGTTGCATTGAATGTATAGACAAGGTAGCATAGACATTTTTAACAATATTTGGTCTTTCAATCCATGAGCAAGGAACTTTTGTGTGTGTGTCTGCCTCAATTTCTTTCATGCATGTTCTATAGTTTTCTGAGGTCGTTTGCCTCTTTGGTTAGGTTTATTCCTAAGTATTTTAGGGGTTTTGGTGCAATTGTAAATGGGATCAATTTCTTAATTTCTCTTTCTTCTCTCTCATTCATAGTATATAGAATTGCAACTGATTTCTGGGCATTGATTTTATATTCTGCCACTTTGCTGAGTTCCTATATGGGCTCTAGCAACTTTGGGATGGAGTCTTTTGGGTTTTCCGCATAAAGTATCATGTCATCTTTGAAGAGCGAGAGTTTTGACTTCTTCTTTGCTATTTGGATGACTTTTATATCTTTTTGTTTTCTGATTACTGAGGTTAGGACTTCCAGCACTGTGTTGAACAACAGTGGTGGCGGTGGACATCCCTGCTGTGTTCCTGACCTTAGGGGAAAAGCTCTCAGGTTTTCCCCACTGAGAATGATATTTGCTGTGGGCTTCTCATTTATGGCTTTTATGATATTGAGATATGTTCCCTCTACCCCTATACTGTGAAGAGTTTTAAACAAGATAGGATGCTGTACTTTGTCAAATGTTTTTTCTGAATCTATTGAGAGTATCATATGGTTCTTGTCCTTTTTTTCTTTAATTTAGTGTATCACATTGATTGATTTGCAAATTTTGAACCACCCTTGCAGCCCAGGAATAAATCCCACTTGGTTGTAGTGAATAATCCTTTAATGTACTGTTGGATCCTATTGGCTAGTATCTTGGTAAGAATTTTTGCATCCATGTTCATCAGGGTTATTGGTCTGTATTCTCCTTTTTGGTGGGGTCTTTGGTTTTGAGATCAAAGTAATGCAGGCCCCATAGAAAGAGTTTGGAAGTTTTCCTTCATTTTCTATTTTTTGAAACAGTTTCAGAAGAACAGGTATTAATTCTTCTTTAAATGTTTGCTAGAATTCCCCCCTGGGAAGGCTTTGGCCCTCAATTCTTGTTTTTTGGGAGATTTTTGAAGACTGTTTCAATTTCCTTTTAGGTTATGGGTTTGTTCAGGCTTTCTATTTCTTCCTGTTTCAGTCTTGGTAGTGTACATATTTCTAGGGATGCATCCATTTCTTCCAGATTGCCTAATTTGTTGGGATATAATCGCTCATCACATTTTCTTATAATTGTATTTCTTCGGTGTTGGTTGTCATCTCTCCTCTTTCATTCATGATTTTATTAATTTGGGTCCTTTCTCTCTTTTTAATAAGTCTGGCTAGAGGTTTGTCAATCTTATTAATTCTTTCCAAGAACCAGCTCCTAGTTTTGTTGATCTGTTCTACTGTTCTTTTGGTTTCCATTTCATTGATTTCTGCTCTAATCTTTATTACTCCTCTAGTCCTGCAGGTTTAGGCTTGGTTGTTTGCTGGTCTTTCTCCAGCTCCTTTAGGTGTACAGTTAGGTTGTGTATTTGAGACTTCTCTTGTTGCTTGAGAAAGGCTTGTATTGTTATGTACTTCCCTCTTATAACTGACTTTGCTGCACCTCAAAAGTTTTGAACAGTTGTGCTTTCTTTTTCATTTGTTTTCATGATTTTTTCTAAATCTTTAATTTTCTGGTTGACCCAGTCATTCTCTAATAGGATCTCTAATAGGATGCTCTTTAACCTCTTTCTATTTGTCTTCCTTCCAAATTTCCTCTTGTGATCAAGTTCAAGTTTTAAAGCATATGGTCGAAAATATGCAGGAAAAAATTCCAACCTTTTGGTACCAGTTGAGACCTGATTTGTGACCCTCTCCTGGGTTCTTAAGGTGGGCGCATAGATTTTTGCTTAGATGCTTCCTTTTTTCCGATGTCTGCATTAGCACCAGAGCATTTTCTTGGCTCTGCCGTAGCTATCACCCACAATGTTGGGCATGTTGCTTTATTCATTGTCATTCAATTCAATGTGTTTTTTGAGATTTCTCTTTAACCCATGGATTATTTAGAAAAGTGATGTTTAGTTTTCATGTGGTTGGAGACTTTTCTGTTACCTTTCTGCTCTTAAGTTCTAGTTGGACTTCGGTGTGATCAGAAGACACGTGTTATGTGACTTCACTTCTCTTAAGTTTGTTGGGGTTTGTTTATTGCCCGGGATGCGGTCTATCTTGGTGTACAACTGTGCACACTTGAAACAAATGTGCATGTGCTGCTGTTGGGTGGAACACTCTGTAAATGTTGATGAGATGTTGGCTGTTGGCTGACGGTGATGTAGGGTCTCCTTACGTGTTTGCTGATTGTTTTGGCTATTGCTGAGCGGGGGATGCTGACGGCTCCAGTTGCCTTGTGGGTTCGTCTGCTCCTCCTTTCAGTTCTATTAGGTTTGCTGTGCATGGTTTTCAGTTTCATTGTTCGTTGTGTACATGTCTAGGTTTTCGTGTCTTCTTGGTGGCTTAGCCATTTCATCACTATGTAATGACACAAGGGTCCATTTTCATTGTTCTGGTCATTTGCTTTGCTTTGAACTTTATTTGGTATTAATAGAGCCATGCTGTCCTTCCTTCTTTTTGTAGACTTCATTTATTTATTTATTTATTTGGCAGAGACAGAGACAGCATGAGAGGGAACGCAAGTAGGGGAGTAGGAGAGGGAGAAGCAGGCTCTCCACTGAGCAGAGAGCCCAATGCAGGGTTCAATCCCCAGGACCCTGGGATCATGACCTGGGCAGAAGGCAGAGGCTCAACGACGGAGCCACCTGGGCGCCCGCCCCGCCATGCTTTCTCTTGGTCAATGTTTTCATGCTGCATCTTTTCCCATCCACCCTGTCACTTCCCATCTACCTACATTGTTATAGGTGAAGTGAATTACTCGTACACAGCCTATAGGCAGTTGTTTTTTAAAATCTACTCTGTGCGGGCACCTGGGTGGCTCAGTGGGTTAAAGCTTCTGCCTTCAGCTCAGGTCGTGATCTCAGGGTCCTGGGATCGAGCCCCGCGTCAGGCTCTCTGCTCAGCAGGAAGCCTGCTTCCTCCTCTCTCTCTCTGCCTGTCTTTCTGCCTACTTGTGATCTCTGTCTGTCAAATAAATAAATAAAATCTTTTAAAAAAAAGATTAAGATTAGGCATGGCTTTTAAAATCTGGCAGCTTTCGTATAAAAAAAAAAAATCTACTCTGTGCAACCAGGCTTTTAACTGGTCTACTTAGAAAAAAATCCACATTTAATGTGATTATTGATGTGTTAAGGCTTAAATCCACTATTTTATTTTGTTCTTTTTGTTCATTCTCTGTTTTCTTTTTCCGCCTTCCTATGGGTTACCTGAACACCTTACAGAATCCCACTGTGATTTGTCTATAGTATCTTTCTGTATAGATTTGTGGTGGCTGCTCTGGTACGCTGTTATCTACCTATTATCTGATATGCATGTTATCTGTGCTGTTATGTATGTTCTCTGCATAACTCATCACCGTCTGCTGGTGTCAACATTTTCCCAGTTTGTGTCAAAGTACGATCACCTCACCTCGCTTTACATTCTTTTAGCTTCCTCATTTATGATATGATTTCCTGAAATATTTATCCTAAGAACATTTAGAACTACATCAGACAGTGTTACAGTTTTTGCTTCCACTGTCAAACATAAATCTGCAGTAAAAGTCAAGAGAAGAAAGGAAATGGGGCGCCTGGGTGGCTCGTGGGCTGAAGCCTCTGCCTTGAGCTCGGGTCGAGCTCCTGCATCGGGCTCTCTGCTCAGCGGGGAGCCTGCTTCGCCCTCTCTCTGCCTGCCTCTCTGTCTACTTGTGATCTCTGTCTGTCAAATAAATAAATAAAATCTTAAAAAAAGAAGAAGAAGAAAGAAAATGTATTCACCCACATTTTTTACTCTTTTCATATTTTTTCACATTTCACGTTTTTACTCTTTTCATTGTTCCTTCCTTCTTGCTGATGTTTCTTTTTTTTTTTAAAGATTTTATTTATTTATTTGACAGACAGAGAGATCACAAGTAGGCAGAGAGGCAGGCGGGGGGGGGGGAGCAGGCTCCCCACTGAGCAGAGAGCCCGATGCGGAACTCGATCCCAGGACCCTGAGATCATGACCTGAGCCAAGAGCAGACGCTTAACCCACTGAGCCTCCCAGGCGCCCCATTAGAACTCCTTCTTTAATGTTTCCTTTTGTCCTGATATTCTCGTGACAAATTCCTTTAGTTTTCTCCTATTGGAGAATTCTTGGTTCTTCCTTCATTCCTAAAGGACATTGTTACTGGACACAGGATTCTGGGTTGGTAGTTCTCCTTTTTTAACACCTGAAAAATGGTTCTCTCCTCCATGATTTCTGAAACTTGGTGTCATTTGAACTGTTTTCCTATTATAGGTACAACGTCAGATCTCTCTCACTGATTTCAAGGCCTCCTTGTCCTTGGTTTTCAGAAGTTCTACTATGATGTGTCTCAGAGTGAATTTCTTTGGCTTTATCCTCTTTGGGATTTGTTCATGTTGTTGAACCTATAGGGCTTTATGGCCTCTGCCAAAATTTGAGGCTTTTTCAGTCATCATTTCATGCACTTTTTCTTCTCCGTCTGGGACTCCGGGGACAAATCGTGTGGCTGTAGTCACCCAGGTCCCTTGGGTGACTTCACTTTTACCAGGATATTATGTCTCTGTGCTTCCGACTGGGTACCTCTGTTCTTTTTTTTTTTTTTTTTTTTGACAGGGCTTAAATTCATAACTCTGAGATCAAGACGTGAGCTGAGATCAGGAGTAGGACGCTTAATCGATGGAGCCACCCAGATGACTCTGGGTACCTCTGTTCTATCTTCCAATTCATTGAGTCTTTCCTCTGATCCCTCCAGGGAGTTCTGGTTCTTTTGCTTGTTTGTTTTTAATTATTTATTTAGTTGTTACTTATTTAGCTATTGTATTTTCACCAGCCTCCTCTTTTCATCTTCTCTTTCTTCGCTGAGACTTTTCTTGACTGGGACTTGCTGTTTTTCCACTTGTTTCTAATGTGTTCATAACTTCTCATGGAAGCATTCTTATAAGAGCTGCCCTATAAGATCTCCAGGGAAACATAACCAACAGAATGCATATATATTATTTAAAGATTGGCTCACAGGATTATGGAGGCCAAGAAGTTCTGAGATCCACAGCCAGCGAGCTGGAGACCCAGCAGAGTTGATGGTGTAAGCTCCAGTCTGAAAGCAGGCAGGTCTGAGACCCGAGGAAAGCCCATGTTTCAGTCGGTCTGAAGGCCAGAAAAGACCAATGCCCCAGTTCAGGGTGGTCAGGGCGGAAGAGTGCCTTCTCGCTCATGGGACGGCCAGCCTTTTTATGCTCTTCAGGCCTTCCACTGATTGGGTAGCTTTTTTGGTCTGTGCCTGTTGGTGTTTCTGGGTTGCTGGCTTCTTCGGTAGCAGGCCTGGGATATGAGGCAAAAATTAAAAAAAAAAAAACCAAACCAGGGAAACAATCACCATGTTAATCCTTGGGTTCCGAGGTCCCTTGGGAGGTTGGTCTTCCTTCTCTCCACATTTCAGAGTCTTCTTATATTCGTTTTATGTGTAACACCCAGGGTTTTATGAGACTTAGCAGTAGGAATAGGGTAAAGCATGCCTATCCCTCTTCCCACACGGAGGCTGCTGGTATTTTCAGGGTTCAAATTCTGTATTTGCCACTTACTCGCCGTTTATAAACTTGTGGAAGTTAAATTCTTTGTAGAGGGTGAGACTCTATTTTTTTTTATTAACATAAAATGTATTACTGCGCCAGGGGTGCAGGTCTGCGATTCATCAGTTACACACGTCACAGCACTCACCGTCCCCAGTGTCCCTCCCCCGGCCACCCCGTCCCCCCGCCCTCCCCCCTCCAGCAACCCGCAGTTTGTTTCCTGAGATAAAGAATCTCTTAGGGTTCGTCTCCCTCTCTGGTTTTGTCTTGTTCCATTTGTCCCTCCCTTCCCCTGTGATTCTCTGTCTTGTTCCTCAAATTCCTCATATCAGGGAGATCATATGATACTTGTCTTTCTCTGACTGACTTATTTCGCTCAGCATAATACCCTCTAGTTCCATCCATGTCATTGCAAATGGCAAATGTGGGGTTTTTTGGATGGCTGCACAGTATTCCATTGCGTATATGAACCACATCTGCTTCGTCCGTTCGTCGGTTGATGGACATCCGGGCTCTCTCCATACTCTGGCTATTGTGCACGTTGCTGCTATGAACATTCAGGTGCACGTGCCCCTTCGGGTCACTACGTTTGTATCTTTAGGGTAACATTGTTATTTTAAAAGCATATATTAAATGCACACTTTCCGGCTGGTGCATGGCTGCCCAAGTGGTCGTTGCCTTGCCGGAAGGTTCTGGGGTTTCCACACTTCCGTTTTCGAGCACAGGGTTTCAGTGGGGGACACCAGCCTGCTCCCTCCTCCAAGATCCCCGGCGCGCCAGGTGTGCACACAGCATGAAGCGTAGAAGCATTTATTTCACAGCTTTTCTGTGCCGGACGTTTTTCTAGAACAAAACTGACCAAAGTTGCTGCCCAAGAAGTTCCTACTCTAGCAGGAGACTCACAATAAACAGAATAGGTAAGTGACCCAGGCTGCACCTAGAGGCGGAGAATGCAGAAGAGGAAACCCAAGCAGAAAGGACAAGAGAAATGGGCAAGGGGCAGGAAGGGGCAGGGTTTGCAGATATGAGAGGGGAGACCACTGAGAAGACAGCTCTGAATAAAGACCCCAGCTGCAGAGTCCAGGGAGCAGCATTCTAGACGGAGGAGCCACAGGTGCAGGCGTCCTGGGGCGGCACCTGTCCAGCGGGGAGGCCAGTGTTCTCTGGAGACCTCGCTCCCAAAACACAAGGTGGGGCTGGCTCGTCCCTACTTGCCCCTGTCCTGCTGAATCTGCAGAGAACCAAGGGCAGACGGGACCTGCTTCGTGGCTGGAGGGTAGGGAGGCCCCTGCGGATGATGCGTGAGGATCGAGGGATGGAAACCACCCAAGTGTCCCTCAGGGGAAGCGGTCAGAAGCCAGACAGAGCATCCCATGGGCCGGGGAAAGGCCAGCTGGGGAGCCGGGGCTGTGAGCAGGGACCCGCCCCACGAGTACGAAGGGCTCTAGGTGACCACGTGGTGTGTAAGGTGACGGCGTTATCACGGAGAAGAGCAAGAGAAGAAGAAAGCAAGCCCGGGCGCCTGGAAGGGCCCACATGCCCGGGGGGGCCCCGGAGGGCGGCGTTCCCTGCGCAATCAGCACACTTCAGTGTGGCTGGGGCTTCGTGAGGCGCAGCTGCATTCATTTTTCTAGTAAAAATAGAAAATAGTGAAAGACTTTTTTAAAAAAGATTTTTTAAAAAATAGAAAATAAAAGGCAGTGGAAAATATTCACGATACCAAGAAAACATCAAATAATTAAATAATAACTAAAGATAAAATATCTGCAGCACTCACAGAAGAAAGAAACAGGGCGCCTGGGTGGCTCAGTGGGTTAGCGTCTGCCTTCCGCTCAGGCCATGATCTCAGGGTCCTGGGATCGAGCCCCGCATCGGGCTCCCTGCTCAGCGGGGAGCCTGCCTCTCCCTCTCCCTCTGCTGCTCCCCCTGCTTGCGCACGCTCTGTCTCTCTCTCTCTCTAATAAATAAATAAAATCTTTAGAAAGAAAAAAAAGAAGAAAGAAACAGAAAGATACACCATGTTTCTGGACTTCATTTCTTAATTGTATTTTTAAAAGTCCGTTCTTCCTTAATCCATGAGGCTCACAGAGCTCAATCCCGTCAGTACAGGGGCCTCAGAACTTGACCCCAACGTTCTTTGGGAAGGTGATGGCACAGGCACAAAACCCTCTTGAAGGCTGTGGTGCTACCAGGACACGTGCAGGGTCATTACAGCCCCGGGAGGAGCGTGGGGGGCCGGGGCCGCGGGGGACGCTGGCGCCTGGGGTCCGAGGCGCACGCAGGACCCGCACGCAGCAGGACCCAGCACCCGAGGACCGATGACATCACAGACGCGTCGTGTCTAACACACTCGTGTCACTGCATGGACGGAGTCCTCGTAGCTGGTCTTGAGACGAAGGGCAAGTCTCTTGCAAAAATCGTGCCAAACACCAAAAAATATTCCGAGTACAGACGTAAGTTGCAAAACTGAAACACAACACGGAGATCGAGATGAATGTTCTTTCCTCTTGGGATGGAGAGGAACTGTTAAAGTTCGGTAGGAAAAGTGGAGATCACGAAGGAAAAAGCCCCTGGATGGGACTTAACGACGCAGGACAGTCGTGTCCACACACAGCGCTGAACTCGAAGACCCGCGACAAGCCCAGGAGAACCGGCCGCCGACACCCGGGGATGACGCAGGAGTCAGTGTCGTTAACGTTCCAGCAGCGCTCGGATCAGTAAGGGAAGGACAGAGTGTCCGGGGTGAGGCCCAGCGCGGCGGAGCCGGCTTCCCCCATTCCCTCCCCCCCCCCCCAAGCACAGTGGGGTGCCGTGGGGAAGGGGCGCCGCTGCGGGGCCGGTGTCCCTAGGAGGCCATCCAGAGCAGGGAGGAGGCGGCAGTCCCCCACCTTAGCCTTAGGGGGGGTTGTCTGGTCGTTTTGGGGGGGGCACCCACTCACACAGCTCCGAGGTGCATCTGGCCTTTTCCACTCGGGTCACAGACTGGCCTTGTCTGGGCCCTTCGGGGTCTCGCAGGAGCACCGGGGGCCCAGCTGGGAGCTCGGCCGCCTCGTCTCTCCTCTCTGCCTCTGTCGCTGAAGCCCTGAGCCCAGCGTTGCTTGTCCCCGTCGCCAGTGAGCCCAGGCCGGGGGCCAGCAGCTTCGCCCCGTCTTCCGAAGCCCGGTCACAGGGAGCCTCGGGAGGGTCTGGCGGCCAGACGGGCCCAGGACACGCTGTGTGCCTGTCCTCTGCCTGGGGGTTCGTTTGGTCTCTGGCAAGTCCTACCGGGAAAGCCCTTGGCCCTCCGTCTCCCTTAACGTGCTGCGCGAAGAAAGTTCCCCTCCCAGCGCGTTCACAGACACGGCACGGGAACGTGAGCTCGCCGGACACCGGCTCGGGAAACCAGCTCCAGACCCAGCAGAGAGAGGCCGCCCCTCTCCCCAGGAGCCTGCCGCCCGGGGAGGGTGCCCAGTGGGACGGCTGTGAGCTCCCAGGCCTGGCGCTGTCTCTCCGTCTCCTCGGCCTGCCCGATCCACAGGCAGCCAGGACGCTCACCTGGTGTCTGCGGTCAAAGGAAAGGGGCCCGAACCCCAGCCCCCAGAGGGACACTCGCGCCCGGTCTCTTCCCAAACGTGCCTCAGGGCCGTGGTGCCGGCGTCTGTCCTTGTCAGCATGCTCTCCCGGGGACACGCATCTCGGCCGCGGCTGCCAGGCCCCCTCTCTCTGCTTCGTTTGCCCGAGAACCTTCTCCGGTTGTCTGGAGTGGGACCCCCGAGTCCCTCCTGCTACTTCTGGGGCCACGGCAGAAGCACGGAAGGACAGCACGCGGGCTGACTTGGGGTGGGGGGTGGGTCCCCAGTCCCAGGACACGAGCATCAAGCTTGCTTGGCCCCTGAACCGGGCTGGGATTCCCTCTGGCTACACGTGACCACCCCAGCCCGGCTGGCGTGGGGGACCCCGGGGCCTGGAGGACGACCGCCGGCCCGAAAGCACCTGGACTTCCCCGTCCTTCCTCCCCGTCAGGATCAAGCTGTGGGTGACCTGTCAGGCCGGAAGAGCTGTTGGCAGCCCCCTAAGGGTGTCCCCCAGGCCGCATGGGACCTCCTCCCACGCCCTCCACGGTCTCAGGCTGTGGGGCTCAGCCAGTAATTCCCGTGGAGGTGGAGAGAGCCTATTTTAGGTCCTGCACTTTGCTCCCACAAGGGACTCTCCACGTGTGTGATGTTAGGCTTCCTGGGGTTTCCACGGGCGAGAACAGGTGTCCAGAGATCCCCAGAGGCCTGGCACCCGCAGCCAGCAGAAGAAGCTGCGTATCTCATGGTCTGATCCTGGGGACGGCATTAGGACCTGAACTGGTCACCGAGAGGCCAGCTCCTCTGGGCTCTGTCCCCAGACCACCAGGGTACCCCCTCTCCGTGACCCCCTGCAGACCGCTGCAACAAGGTGCCCAGGGACCCCCGGACTGACAGCAAGGCCCCTGCGTGGGAGCACCCTGGGGCCACACCTGTGCTGTCCCCCACCCAGTGCGGAGCGTTCTGAAAGCCTCCGCCCCACACGGAGAGGACCAGAGGCTCCTGCCGGGTGCTCTTCCTGCCGCGTGAGCCCCACAACAACAACACTGTCCCTTCCGTGGAGCCAGAACGGCCCCTGCAGCCTGCAAGGAATCTGGCGTCCTCCAGACTCTAGAACAAGGCAGACGGGCCCGGAGGCTCAGCAGCGACGCTGGGGCCCGGCAGCCCCAGCCGCTCCTGGCCCCTGGGATGGTTTTCTCCCTGGTGTCCTTGCTAAGAAACAAAACGAAGCTAAATGAGAGGAGGAGAGAGCAATAAAGATGGTTCCACTGCAAAAAATTAAATTTTAAATTAAAAGAATTGGAGGCACTTGGTGGCACAGTTGGCGAGGGGTCCAACTTCAGGCTTCAGCTCAGGTCATGATCGCAGGGTCGTGGGATCGAGCCCCACGTCAGGCTCCGCACTCGGTGGGGAGTCTGCTCGGGATTCTCTCTCTCCCTCTCCCTCTGCGCCCCCTGTTCGTGCTCTCGCTCTCTCTAAAACAAATAAATAAATCTTTTAAAAAATCTTAAAAATCAAAAATAAACTTAAATATCCTGTGCTCACGTAACTAATATTATCGTAATATCCACGATACCCAGAGCAGTCTGCAGACCCCGTGCCGCCCCTGGCAAAGCTCCGATGGCATTTTTCACAGAAATAGCACAAACTCTCCCAAAATGTGCATGGAAACACACCGGACCCCAGGTGGCTAGAGCAATCTTGAGGCAGAACGAAGCTGCAGACATTGCGTGTCCTGATTTCAAAGTGTATCTCGGAGCTGTGATACTTAAACGGTGTGAGAGCCACAAAACACACACGCAGGTCAGGAGACACACGTAGAACAGACAGCCCAGAAGTAAACCCAGGGCTGTGTGGCCAATTAATTTATGGCCAAGGAGCCAAGAATATACAATGGGAAAAGGACGGTCTCTCTTATCAATGGTGTTGGGGACACTGGTCAGCCTCATGCAAAAGAATTAAACTGGGCCACTGTCTTCCACCACACAGAACAATAAACTCAAAAATGGGCTAAAGACTTGAATGTTAAGAACCGAGACCCTAAAACTCCAAACTTGCAAATTTCCTATCTGATAAGGGGTTAACGTTCAAAACGTACAAGGGGCACGTATAATGCAATGCCCGTAAAACAAGCCGTCCTATTAAAACATGGGCGGCAGATCTGCCCAGCGCTTCTTTTCTCCAAACAAGAGCGACAGATGTCCGACAGGCACATAAAAAGATGCTCGCTATCGCTCGTCAGGGAGATGCGAATCCAAACCACAACGAGGCCACCTCGCACCCGTTAGCGTGGCTAGACGCAAAGAGACAAGAAATGCCGAGCCGGGAGGATGCGGAGAAAGGGAGCCCTCCTCCTGCCCTGCTGGTGGGAACGCAAGCTGGGGCAGCCGCTCTGGAAAACAGTGTGGCGGGTCCTCAAAAAGCTGAGAAGAGAGCTGCCCTGCGGCCCAGCAGTCGCAGCTCAGCAATCCAAAAAAACAAAAACACTGACTCAAAAAGCGCCGTGCGCCCCCGTGTTCCCTGCGGCTTCGTGCGCAACAGCCAAGACCTGGAAACCACCTGAGTGCTGGTGGGAGGGTGGAGAGAGAAGACACGGTGTGCGCACAGGGCTCTTGGCCCTAAAAAGACGGGAATCTTGCCATTTGCAACACGGATGGGCCTTGAGGACCTTATGCCAAGTGCGATAAGTCAGACAGAGAAAGGCAAACTCGCATGACCTCTTTTTTTTGTTTTATCTAAATTTATTTAAATTCAATCAACAGAGCATATTAATGAGCTCCAGAGCTAGAGTTTGGTGACTCATCGGCGGTATACAACACCAGGCGCTCGTCCCATCCGTGCCCTCCTTCATGCCCGTCCCCGGTCACCGCCGCCCGCCCCTGCCCTCCGGCGACCTTGCTTCTTTCCCAGACTTTAGCATCTCCTACGGTTTGCCTCTCTCTCTGTTTTGGTCTTAAGTTTGTCTCCCCTTCCCTTCTCTCCCCCTGCGTTCCTCCGCTCTGTTTCTTAAGTTCGACATAGGAGTGAAACCCTGTAAGGCCTTCCCCACACGACCTCTCTTAGGTGTGGAATCGAAACGCGCGCACGCCCCGCGCTCGGGGCCACGGAGAGCGGGCTGGTGGTCGCTGGAGGTGGAGGACGAGGGGTCGGGCGACGAGATGGGTGCAGGTGGCCAAGAGACACACGTTCCGGTTACGAAACAAGCAAGTCCTGAGAACAGAACGCACAGCGGGACGACAGCGAGCGACACCGCGCGGTTAAACAGCAGCAATAATTGCAGCACAGCGCTACACTTCACCTTTACAGACAGCTTGCCGAGCTCGCAGTCCCAGCTCCCCACAGACTGCACAGCTGCCCCGTTATCCTCTGCCATCGGGCGACAGCCTGGCAGGTGGAGGTCTGTCCCCACCGCCGCGGACACGCTGTTAGCCACGCGAACCGGCCGCGGTGCACTCCCGTTTCCTCCGACGTCCCTCCCGTCCTTTTCCTTCCCAAGACCCTGCGGGACGTCTCATTCGCAGGTCTCCCTGGGCTCCTCTTGGCTGTGACAGTGTTCTGGACGTCCTTAGCCTCTGCTGAGGGCTTTGGCCGTTTTGAGAACCCCTGGGCGGGATCTTGCAGAATGTCCCTCTCCTGGAATCTTCCGCTGACGTTCTCATGGGTGGAGAGACTAGAGCCCGTGGGCTGTTGGGGAAGACCCCAGAGCGGGAGCGCCCTCCTTGTCACTGATGAAGTCAAGCCGGGTCGCCCAGCAGAGGCGGGGGTCCGTGCAGAATTACCCGCCCACCGTTCGGCCCTTTTCACAGGAAAGTCACTGGGCCCACACCCAAGCTGGGGGAAGGGAGCTACTACCCCTCCCCCGGTATCACCCCAACATCTGCCCAGCCCTATAACCGTCCTGAGGCTGGGCCCTTGCGGAGTCCCCAGGAGGGCCCAAAGGTGTCCCCCTCCCAACCACGGCCCCCCACCCGCTGCCCCTGGGCCCATCCCACCCGCAGCAAATGTCCCCGGCTCCACTCTGGAAGCCACCCCCCAGCTACCCAAGCCAGCCCAGAACTCTCTCACCCTGACCTTTGCCCCTCCTGCCCTCCCCTGCGGGAGCCCCGCCTCCACCCCAGCCTAGAGCACTGAGCCCCTAAGCCCCGCCCCCAGCACCCCGCCCCCACCCAGCTCCCTAGCTGCCCCCCAGCTCCGCCTCCCTCTGCGCCCCCTTACTGTTTCCCCTCCTCCCACACCCTAAACCTCCTCCCCGAAGTGGGCTCCTAACCCCACCCATCCTGAGGGCGGTCCTCCCCCTCCCCCACTGGACCCCCAAGCCCCCAGCCCGTAGGAGCAGCGCCCGCCCCGCCCCCGCACGTCAGGAGTCACGTGGGAACCCTGCGCACCCCCCACCCCAGTGCCCCTCTGCCGGTCCACACCCGGCCCCAGTTCTTGGACCGCAGGCGTTTTCTGGGAAGCCCCTTGCTGCGGTTTCATGGCTCTCTCACCCGAGGGGACCCGGAGTGTGGAGGCCCTGGGCCGCTCCGACCCCGAGCCGCCTCCCGAGGAGCCGTGGCGGGCCACCTGTGAAATCCGTGAGCCCTTCCTACTTCCCCGGGCCTCAGCCTCCTGCGCTTGGGGTGTCATCGGGGGAGACCACAGGAGGGCTCTGGGGGACACTGTGGGAGGAGAGAGCACGGGGCTGTGGGAGAGACCCAGAGCTGGGGGTGCACCTGGGGCCCTCCAGCCGAGGCCCCCTGCCCTCCCCTTTGTGGAGAGAAGCCCACCGGACCCTACACGGTGGC
>RCUC01153960.1:0-25704 GCA_003697995.1 Taxidea taxus jeffersonii | reverse complement strand
TGCAGGAAATGATCCCAATCTTTTGGTACCAGTTGAGACCTGATTTGTGACCCAGGATGTGATCTATTCTGGAGAATGTTCCATGTGCACTAGAGAAGAATGTGTATTTTGTTGCTTTGGGATAGAATGTTCTGAATATATCTGTGATGTCCATCTGGCTCAGTGTGTCATTTATTTCCTTGTTGATCTTTTGCTTAGGTGTCTGTCCAGTTCAGTGAGGGGGTGTTAAAGTTCCCTACTATTATTGTGTTATTGTCAATGTGTTTCTTTGATTTTGTTATTAATTGATTTATATAATTGGCTACTCCCATGTTAGGGGCATAGACATTTAAAATTGTTAGATCTTCTTGTTGTACAGACACTTTAAGTATGATACAGTGTCCTTCCTCATCTCTTATTGTAGTCTTTGGCTTAAAGTATAATTTGCCTGATATAAGGATTGCCACCCCAGCTTTCTTTTGATGTTCATTAGCATGGTAAATTGTTTTCCACCCCCCACTTTAAATCTGGTGGTGTCTTTGGGTGTAAAATGAATTTCTTGCAAACAGCATATTGATGGGTCCTGTTTTTGTTTGTTTGTTTGTTTGTTTTGTTTTGTTTGTCCCTTCTGATACCCTGTGTCTTTTCATTGGGACATTTAGCCCATTTACAGTCAGGGTAACTATTGAAAGATATGAATTTAGTGCCATTGTATTGCCTGTAGGGTGACTGTTATTGTATATTGTCTCTGCTCATTTCTGGTCTATGTTACTTTTAGGCTCTCTCTTTGCTTAGAGGACCCCTTTCAATATTTCCTGTAGGGCAGGTTTGGTGTTTGCAAATTCTTTTAGTTTTTGTTTATCTTGGAAGCTTTTTATTTCTCCTATTTTCAATGAGAGTCTATCTGCATATAGTATTCTTGGATGCATATTTTTCTCATTAATGCTCTAAATATTTCATGCCAGCCCTTTCTGGCCTGCCAGGTCTCTGTGAATAGGTATGCTATTAGAATTCTAATATTTCTACCGTTGTAGGTTACAGACCCCTTGTCCGGAGCTGCTTTCAGGATTTTCTCTTTGTCTCTGAGATTTGTAAGTTTTACTATTAGACGGCAGGGTGTGGACCTATTTTTATTGATTTGCAGGGGGTTCTCTATGCCTCCTTGATATTGATGCCTATTTCCTCCCCCAGATTAAGGGGAGTTATCCACTATAATTTGCTTCAATATACCTTCTGCCCCTTCTATCTTCCTTCTTCTGGGATCCCAATATTTTAATATTGTTTTGTCTTATGGTATCACTTACCTCTTGAATTCTCCCCTCATGATCCAGTAGTTGTTTATCTTTCTCTCAGCTTCTTTATCTCCATCATTTGGTCTTCTATATCACTAATTCTCTCTTCTGCCTCATTTAGCTGAGCAGTAAGAGTCTCCAATTTTGGTTCCTCCTCATTGATAGCTTTTTTGATTTCAGCTTGGTTAGATTTTAGTTCTTCTTTTCTCCAGAAAGGCATTCTCTAGTATATTCTATGCTTTTTTGAAGCCCAGCTATTATCTTTATAATCACCATTCTGAACTCTAGTTCCAACATCTTACTGATGTCCGTATTGTTTAGGTCTCTAGCAGTCAGTAGTGCCTCTTGTTCTTTTTTTTATGAGGTAAGTTTTTCTGGATTGTCATTTTGTCCAGAGAAGAATAGATCAGTGAGAGGAAAAAATGCTAGAAGGGTATCCACAACCCCAGAAAAATATAATTAAACAAATCAGAAGGGACCTGAAACCAGTGGGGGGAGGGGGAAGAAGGGGAAGAAACTGATCAGGCTGGTGAATAGAACAGAGCTACACACTTGATTTTGGGCATATTTAGGTCTATTAGAAGAAACTGCCTCTCAAAATTTTAAAGAAAAAAACATAAATATATACATATATATATACACACACACACACACACACACAAATAAGGGCAAATATGATGAAGTGATGGAATATGACTACAGAAATGAAAATTAAAAAAGATTTTTAAAAAGGTATTGATAAGATAAGATGTTGGTTAAAATAGGAAAGAGGAAAAATTAGAAAAATAGAAAAACAAAGAAATAAAGAAAATGCTAAGATTTTAACTTTGAAAGACTCAAGAATCATGGCGAAAAAGCCATGAATTCTATGTGCTGTATTCCCCTAGAGCTTTAGTTTTGTAGTTCTCTTTGAATGGTAAACTTGATCTTGTCTGGATGTTCTTGCTGATCTTCTGTGAGAGGGGCCTGTTGCTGTGATTCTCAAATGTCTTTACCCGAGGCAGAATTGCACCACCCTTGCTGGGGCCAGGCTAAGTAATCTGCTTGGGTTTGCTCTCGGTAGCTTTTGTTCCCTGAAAGCTTTCCATACAGCTTTGTGGGATGAGAATGAAAATGGTGGCCTCTCATCTGGTCCCGGAGATGCTGAAAACTCAGGACCCCACTCCTCAGTGCGCCCTCAGAGAAAAGCAGTCCATCACTCCCATCTCCCTGGTCTCTGGCCGTCCTCCATGCTCACCTGGCCTGTGACCGAGCATTTTTGTCTCTGGCACACAACCCTGTTTGGAGTTTCCAAACCCAGAAGATTCCTGCAGCGTGCTTCCGTGCCTCTCCTTCCTCCCCTCCAGGGGAGGAAGGAGAGGATCTCCCTGGATCTGCCACTTGTGGGGGTCCTTTCTTGAAGAGCCCTGGCCTGACTGTGCCAGGGATCATGGTTTATGGCAACCCCGAGCTGAGATCCCACTCTTTGGCTCCATCTCTGCAGCTGGCTTCCCTGCTCCAATCTTTCAGAGCTTTCAGACACCTTCAGTGTTTCTGTGACCCCGAGGGACCTGAGACCACTCTGTTCCTGCAAGGGTTCCACCCCCTGCTTAGCCACTGGAGGGACATCCCTCAGCAGCACAGACTTCTACACATTCTGATTTTATTCTCCACTGCTCTGTCACTTGCCAGGAGCTGGCTGATGGAGGCTCCCTCCCCCCAGTCTATGTTCCCAAATATTGCCTGGGATTCACTTCTCCATGCATCCTTCCTTCCAGAAAGTGGTCACTTTTGCATTCATAGAATTGTTGCTATTCTTTTCTTCAATCTCCTGATGAGTTTGTAGGTGTCCAGAATGGTTTGATAACTATCTAGCTGAATTCCTGGGACCAGACAAAATTTAGGTCTTATTTGTCCACCATCTTGCTCCTTCTTATCATCTCTTCTTTGCTGCTTTAACACAGATGCTTCTAAATAACCTGGAGCAGGAGTACCAATCATGGCAAAATATTATGTAAGCTGGAAGCTTTGTCAAAGGTAAATTTAATTTTAAGCAAAAAAAAAAAAAAAAAAAAAGACAACCAATAAAAAGGGAAAAATCAGGCCTCCTAACAGGGCCAACTATAAGTTGGCTTAATTTCTTCTTTTGCATGTGGTTTAAAGTATTTTTAACTGATTAGTGATGCAGTTTCTGGCCCTAACAGCAGATAGGAATGTAAAAGATAATATAGTTTTATTGTAGTGAAATGATGCTAGATTTCATTCTTACCCCTCCATTCCCGCCAGTGGAATATTTCTTGGCCCCTTCTTTGGGCTCCCCAAATGATGAAGATCCAAGAGTCTGTGAAATCCTTCTTTCTGACTGCCATGGACTTAATTTTTTGTCCCCCCTCCCCCAAATTCATTTTTTGAAGCCATAACCCCAATGTGGTAGTATTTGGGAGCTTTGGGAAGGAATTAGATTGAGTTGTGATCATGAGGGTGGAATCCTGGTAAAATGGAACCAGGGAGCTAGCTTACTCTCTCGGCAGTGTAAGGATGGGGAAAGATGGCACCCATCTGCAAGTTAGGAAGACAGAACTTGCCAGGCACTAAATGTGCTGGAATTTTGATCTTGGACTCTTTAGGCTCCAGGACTGTGAAAAATCAGTATCTGTGGTTTAAGCCACCCAGTTTATGGTGGTCTTTGCAATAGCATTCCAAACTGACTGAGACACTGATGAACCTTACTTACATTCAAGAAAATGTTTCCCAGTTCTCACAAGAATTAACTAAGCCAATACATGTTTAAATTGGTAAGTTGTGAGGGTCATTAATTTCTGAAAAGGCATAATAATTTTTGTAGATAATTTTTGAAGTGTATATCTTATGATCTATGAATGAAAAACTCATCTTAGCATGTAAATCGTTTCTGAGCCACAGCTAGACACAGGAGATTCTAAAGGCAAGCTCTGCCGGACTCTGTGGGAGACAGGTTGCCAATGTAGAGCTTCATTAAGCATGTTATACTTACAGCTCAAGAAATGCAATAAATTTGTATGAGATATTATTCAGGCTGCATGTCACCTCCACAGTCTTATAAAATTCCTTCTATCTTGCCAAAGAATCTTGATTTGACATTTTTATTTCAACAGTATTTTATACAGATAGATGTACACAAATCTCTCTGCAAAAGGAAGAATTATAAATGCTAATTCATTCAATTGAGCTGTAAACATTTTCTCTGCTGCTTAATAGGACAAAATACATAAAGATTAATTAAATGATCTGGAATTTCCAAGCTTCTTTTTAATTGCATAAATTGAGTCTGTTGCCAAAAGATATCCAGCTCTGGTAAACATGATGGATGGTGATGGAGACACGTGGTGACTTGGATAGACTCCACTTCTGGATTCTGCCTGAGGATGTTGGCCACAGGATGCAGTTTACAAGAAAATATCCGCTTCAATAATGGATAAGCCAGGCCTCCATGGTCAGTGGTTTCATATGATGTCTTCAGGGTGTCACTACGTTGAAATGACAATGGTGAATGCTCACTGGCTGGGGGCTTGGGTCTTTGGGAAATGTGTGGCTCTACTGTTTCAGCTGCCAAATATTGGTGTTGATAAGGATTTTTGATTGTTGAAACGCAGTACCTTGGTTGAGTGGAAGAGGTTCTTAAGTCAGAATTAAAAAGCCTACTTCTGGTCCTTGATCTGATAGCTAACCACATGGAACCACAGATCTACCATCTGTAGGGTAGGGGCTCTGTGACTTGTTTCTACCTTTCTGGATAAGGGTAAGGAGCCCTCCAACATGATGATTGTCAGAGCTCCTTGAAAAATCTAAAGCAGTATATTCATTAATATGTTAGTGAGCATCTGCTAGAGAAGCAGGCCTTGTACTGGGCTAGCCTTGTTGCATACATATGTAACTAATATGTGGCTGTGTTGTAAGAATTCTTCTAGATGCTGTTAGAATTCTGTCTTGGAGCTGAAAGGGATTTTTGCCCAGTTTGTTCACCCATGTATTTCCAGTGTATAATAAAGTATCTGGCCTATACTGATGGATCCATAAAATGTGTTGAATGAATGAATGAATGAATGAATGAATGGTTTCCACAGGCATTAGAGTCAATAGTACATGGTTTTGTCAAGGGCAAGGCTATAAGTTTCATGACTATAAAGATGTATTCATTATATTTCATTCCATGGAGATAGGTAGCTGCCTAATATCACACAGCTGTCTGATGAATGAAAGGGGTAGTCCTGGGCTGGGGTGGGAGGAGAGGTCACACGAACCCAGGTCACACGAACTCAGGTAAGCTGTGGCACTAGATGTGACCCTTGTCCTTTGGCACACCTGAGATTGCTTTTTCCCACGTGGCATGGCATGACAACCCCAAGCTTTGGGTCCAGTGCTTTGTCATCCAAGCATAGCATAGGCATGTTTCCCAGGAGTGGCCTCCTCTGTGCTGTGGGGTATCAGCTTTGTAAATACATGCATGTGTGTATGTATACAATGCATGTATGGTGTGTGTGTGTGTGTGTGTACAGACCATGCAGTTGTACTGTGTGTGTGTGTCTGACATGAAAAGCTGAGCTACAGAGTCAGACAATTCAGGGATTCCAATTCTAGATCAGTCAGTCATTTGCTGGTTTCATGCTCTTGGGACAGTTACTGAGCCTCTTGGAGCTTGGGGTTTTTGGCTACAAGGAGATGGTGATAGCACCTGGTTCTTAGGGTTACTGTGAGCATGAAATGAGTTCGTGCATAAAAGGGTTTAGCAAACTGAGTGGTAGTCTATATAAGACTGTGTTAGTTGTCACTGTTCTCATGTCAGTACCATTTATGGTAGGATTACTAGGGGCCGGGTCCTGGGCATAGAATCACACATGCAATCTTTTAAAATTTTCTTAGCAATACTATGAAGAGAGTTTTTAAGCCCAGGAGGAAACATGTCACAAGTGGTGAATTGAATGAGGATTTTTTAAAAAAAGATTTTATTTATTTATTTGACAGAGAGAAAGATCACAGGTAGACAGAGAGGCAGGCAGAGAGAGAGGAGGAAGCAGGCTCCCCGCTGAGCAGAGAGCCTGATGCGGGGCTCAATCCCAGGAACCTGGGATCATGACCTGAGCCAAAGGCAGAGGCTTAACCCACTGAGCCACCCCGGTGCCCCTTGAATGAGGATTTTTGTTCTTGGTTTTGGCCAAAAGGGCTTCCTTTCTAGACACGTCATATTCAGACAATCTCTGACCCTCAGCCCCACACTGAACAAATTCCCCAACCCTGCCCTGTGCTCAAGGTCTGTTCCTTTCACATCATTGTTTTGGATTTTTCCATGTGTGGTTCTTCATAAATCTTTTCCTAATACTGAATAGTTTATTCTTTGAGATGCAGATGTAGAACACATAGGGATTTTGATTTATGATAGTACAAGATGCAGGCTTCAAACTATATAATTCGGGGACAAAGCCGTGTTGCGGTCCATGCCCTCATTGTTTGCAGAATCTCATGCCAATCAATTGCCTTGGAGTTTGTCTGATGCTTTCTGGGTGCTGGCTTTCCACACAGTGCTGCACCAGTGAGATAACCCTCATCCATCTCTGTTCCCAAGGAGTCATCAGTCCATGGGGGGGGGGGGGAGACAGACAAACAGTTACTCTCCACCTGGTAAATGACAGGTAGTGCTAGAAACACAAATATAGCAGGCTAAGGTGAGGGAGAGTGGTGGGGGGTGTGTTCAGGAAGGTTCTCTGATGAAACCTTGGGACAGAGACTGGGCATCCTTCCTCATTGGCTCCAGTGTTCTTCTTAGCACTTATGACCACCTGCCATTTTTCTGTTGCCCTGCATCCCTGTGGAGTATCAGCTCTGAGAATAGGGCATTAGTCTATTAGCGTTCACCCTTATATATCTCAGGTCCCAAGGCCTGGGCCGGCTTGGTGCAGTGTGGAATGGATGAATGATAGATGGGGCCATTAGCTGGGAAACACAGACCAATCATTTATAGGCTGTAGACAGTCTGTGAGAGGTTACCGTTAGACAAGGGTGAGCCCCACACAGAGGGTAGGAAAAGGCAGTGCAGGACGCAGGGTTGGCTTATCCACTGGTACAGAGCCTGGAGACACCATAGGTGCACATATCCTGACTTCATGTTTTTAAGAAGGCTGCCTTGCTTTTTTGGCCCCTGTGGCCTTCTGCACCTTTAGAAACACATGAAATGATATGGCGCTGGTTAAGAAGGGCAGGCTCTTTGTGCTCCATTTTCTGAAGGTGTGTGGGAATGTTCATTCTTTGGGACAAAATTCTCATAGCATTAAGAAAATGAAAAATCTGAACCTGGTGGGCTACTTGACAATCCGATCTCAGGAGGAGTTGTGGATCCATTCTCAGCTCAAAGGGATCCTGGGAGTCATTTGGCATGGAGGATTTAAATTCTCTGTTTATCAGACAGTTTGTTTTCAGTTGTCTTGTGTGGTTGCATAGACAGGGATTGATTCTGTTTAGAAGATTAAGGATGGGCTATTGGTAAAAGGAAAACTGAGCAGGTTTTCATGAACATTAATAAAAATTCTTTCCCAGATCTTGGTTTCTAGTACTGCTTCCCAATAAAAGGAACTAGGGCTCCTTGGAGAAATGGCAGATTCTTGGACTGGGGCAGGAAATTCATAAGAGTCTGGAGAATTTGTACTGTCAGAAAGTAATCAGCAAATGTTTGATGCGCAAACAAAAAAAAAACTAATGGTGGTTATGTCAGAAACACAGAGAAAGATCTCCCAATGGCCACACTGGAATAATTTGAGTAACAAAATACAGTAGAACTGGATTGCAACCTAAAGGATAAAATAAAGTAAAAGTCAAGAAATAAATGATGTATACAAATGGGGGGGGGTTGTGGAGAGACAGATCTCCCATGTAGAAGAATTCAACATAATGTCTATAGCTACTCTCCCTTCAAGGAGGTGGACCATAACTCCCACTCCTCAAATGTGGGCTATACACAGTGACTTTCTTCCAAGAGTACAGTACAGAAAGGGAGGGAAGACAGAACAGCTATACAGTGGAGAAATTTGATCCCCACCTCTGCCAGAGAATCAAGGTTAGCATCAACAGGGATAAGTCATGCGAAGTGATAGAAATGGTACTTCCTCTTCAAAACACCCATCATCCCAGCCTAACCATGAGAAAAAAAATCAGAAAAATTCCATTTGAAGAATGTTCCAGGAGATACCAAAGCAGGACTCTGTACAACTGCCAAGGTCATCATAACAAGGAGAGTCTAAGAGAAATTGTCACAGCCAAGGGGAACCCAAGGAGACATGATGAGTGAATAAGATCCCGAACAGAAAGAGGACATTAGGTAAGGACTAAGGGAATCTGGATCAAGTGTGGATTTTAGTTAATAATAATAATATATCCATATTTGTTGATTAGTTGGGACACATACGCCATGGTAGTGTAAGAGAATAGCAATAGGAGAAACTGGTCAGTGGGTATATAGGAACTCTGTACCATTTTAGCATTTGTTCTGTAATCTAAAACCATTCTAAGACAAAAAGTTTATTGAAAATTACCTATTGAGCTAAACCCTGGATTATGGTTACTTTTGATTGAAGAGCAGGATGCCATGTCAGCATGCCAATATGTTCTATAGCTGAAGGTTGAGGGGTGGTTTCAAAGATCTAGCTCGCCAAATAGACTCTGCACGGAAGTTGTTAGGGATGTGGAAATGTCTTGCCAGAAGCAGTTGGGTGGCACGTAGGGTAATGCAAACGTCATGGGAAATACCATTGTTTCAAGTGGCCCAAACCAAGCGGGCTATCCAGCATAGCAGCTGAGCCACCCTGTCTTGGATTCAAATCCAGCCTTGAAGTGTACCAGCCAAGGGATTTTGCAGAATTGGTTTTATGCTCTGAACCTTGGTTTCCTCCTCAATAGATATCCTCCTCAAAGGAATAGATATTCCTCCTCAGTGAATATCATGGCAACACCAAATCAAAAATAAAATGAGGGGGCTGATGTGTATAAAGCACTTAGCACAGTACTGGGTATTCATTAGCTGTCCTGTAAATGGCAGCTACTGTTGTCACTGATAACTTCTCTCTCTGTCTCTCTCTCTTTCTTTTTTTTTTTTCTTAATGTGCAAAATATATTCCATTAACGCAGTCTGCGTGATTCTGCTTAATGGCAGGAGATTATGCCAGTGGCTACTTTGATCTAATTTCAAGGGTAGGAGGAAGTTCTTCCCTTGCAAAATATCTGTTATCAATGCCTCTATCCCCCCCCCGAAGAATTAATTATGTTAAATAACTTGTATTAAACATTATCATACCTCTTTCAAGCTGCTCATGTCCCTAGAAGGGATAACACATCTGTCATGAAAGGGCTTAACAAGATTTGCCGTGTGGGAGAAACCAAGTGCACCGGGACCTTGGAACAAGAGGAGAAAACACTCAGAAAAGAGAGCGAAGGCACCCCATTGGCCTATGAAACCCACCTACATATACCCAGGGATGGTCCTATTGCTGTTTATCTACAAGTCAGTATTTTCCATTTCCTGCTAATCTAGATATCCGTGCAGTTTGGATAAGTTGTACAAATGAAATGTAGGTCAAAAACATTTTTAGAGATTTTCATGGTAAAGATTAATCTTTACTCAAGCAGCTGGATCTCTGGAACTTGACTGTCATGAAGAGGAACACCAGCTGACCCACCAAGACTTCATTTAATGGATTCAACTTTCTAATTGCCTTTTTTCTGCCTCTCAGGAGTTCTTACATCAACATCTTTTACCCTGATTGAAAACCTGAATGTGTTTGCTGTTGGCATGTGCCACAGCAAAAGCATGCTGGCTTTGGCTTACTTCCCCCTTGGCTACATTTCCCAGTGTTTTCCCCTGTCAACTGCAGGATTTCTGCAAAGCCACAGAAGTTTAATACGTTTTTATAGATGCTCAGTAAAAAAATAAAAATGGCTTCATGAGTAACTAAGGTTAGGAAATACGGAATTAAACCAAGTTAAGCAGGTTACTTTACTTGCAGACCTTTTCAGAGTCTATATTTTCCTGATGCACCTTGGGAGTCTCTGAGAATGTGTGTGGTATAGGTTATCTCCAAACTTTCATGAAACCCATGAAACCTCTCGAGCCTGATGCTGAGAGATCAGAGGTTGGAGGTACATACTCAAAAAATACCATTCCCATTCCACACTATTTTTCAATTTATTTGCACTAATTAGACTTGTCTTTTTTATGGCTACAAGTCATATGTAGCAAAATTTACACACTTACTAAATTTTTCTCTATATCATCCCTCTGCTCCATATAATATCATATTTGTAATTTTTTAAATAGCATAGTTGAGCCTCTGTAGAACTTCGGGTTTCTTTTAGTGACATAATTGCCAACATCGGCATTAGTGAGTTGTCAGTCATTGGTGCATATTAAGGAGGTAGAAGCAAATTGCTGCTGAACCCAGAGTTAGAACAAATCACCTCAAATGATTATGCAAAAAATCCAATTTGTGTCTTATAATTGTTTTCGTATGGCAGTCCCTCATTGTGGACTTATTTTAATAGAAAAAACCCTTGAAACATTGTTGCAATTGCTAAGATATTTTCATTTGTCACCAGAGAGCTTCTTATTAGTGGGGAGAAAACAGTAAATCTCAAGACATTTAGTTTTTATGGTGTCAGTATTCATATAAGGCAGTACCTGGTAGAGAAGTGGATACAATGAAGCAAATATATCCTGTTTTTCCTTCTTACTCCTCATTTAAGTCTTTTAAAACAAAAAATGTTTTGCAAGAGCTGCTGAGAAGAATACTGACCCCCAAACAGGAGGCAGTTTCCTCCCCCAATGCAATCTGTACTGTTCAGAATGGGGCCAACTAGGACATGGGATAGGGATTCACATCAACTCTCTCTTTCTGTGGTCCAAGGAAATTAACTTTCTTATGCCTCCCAAGTGTTGTTTACCAAAAATGTAAGCCACAGCACTCGTAAACTCATTTGAGGTCTTTAAATCATCGTGAATATTTTATTTATTAGCAACTTATAAGCTAACAGTATAAGCAACAATATAAACAATATAAACAATGTGTTTATTATTGTTTATATTGCTTATAAGCAACAATATAAACAATGTGTTTATTATTGTAAACCATACACATATTGGGGAAGTAATGCTCATAAACTCATTATCATTCATTCTTCCTTATCTTTGTCAAAATATTATTATTTGATATGTAAAAAGGAGTGGGTGTCTGGCCCTGTGGCTAAAATATAGGACACAAGGCACTACTGGACAATAATTATTGAGTCAGCTGAGTGCTATTCTGGGGTAAGGCTTGGACAGGAGTGTGGTCAAGACCTTTTAAAGATTCTTGAAGAACAGCAAACAAAGAAGGAATTGAATTTTTTCTGTGCTTTGCTTTCAGCCCTATAAGCAAGAATGCAGTTATTGCATGAGTTAAATGTGGAAATCAATCAGTTAGTGGCTATTTATAGGGTAGCCCCATGTAAAAAGAAGGGTATAGAGCAATAAACTTAGTGGCTCTAGCCTTTAGAGATTTTGTAATTCAGACAGACAGATGAGATAGAAACTCATTGACAAAGTTCATTGCCAATTCAAGATCCTCAGAGAACTGTGAAGCAACCCCAGGTTTTTAGTAACTGCACTGGAAAAGCATTATGGTGCATGTTGTGGTTCCAGTTGCCGAATGTGGAGTCGGGGTCAAAAGGGCTGGGTTACTGTATGCTGAAGAGGTTTGGGAAGGACAGGTGTGGCTTGACTGGCTGCCATGGTTCAGAATGCAGAAAATCTGTCTAAAAAGCAGAAAATCTAAGCCTTGCTCAAAAGAATGGCATAGGAGGTAATAGAGTCAAGTGAGTAAACATGAGAGCTTCGAGGCAAACTTACATGGCATTTGGGGCAGGTCCTCTGAGTCTCCGACCCTCCCTTTATTCAGCGTTAGAATAGGGATAGTGAAAATATAATATCACTGTATTAACTACCAACATAGTTTCTATGAAATAAAATCAGATAACACTTTTAAAAAAAATTGTATTTATTTATTTGACAGAGAGAGAGATCACAAGTAGGCAGAGAGGCAGGCAGAGGGAGAGGGGGAAGCAGGCTCCCTCCTGAGCAGAGAGCCCGATGCGGGGCTCGATCCTAGGACCTTGAGATCATGACCTGGGCTGAAGGCAGAGGCTTAACCCACTGAGCCACCTAGGTGCCCCAGATAACACTTTTAAAAGAAAACAATTTTACATGATGCTGGATGCTTGAAAGGTCCCACATTAGCTGCTGTAAGAATCAATGTAAACAATGCCTGTGGACTCTTATTTGGGGCCAGGAACAAAGTTTACAGGATAGGGAGTAGAATATATGGCTAAATAACTGAATTTCTAACTTTTAAATATAAAACATCCCTTTGGTATTCATGCCAGGACTATCTGGAGCACTTAAAGGGGCTCTCTGTAAAAGAGGGAGTTTGGGGTGTTCAACCCATCAGGATAGGAGAAAAGAATTAAGTAGTAGTGATCATATTAGGTGGATTTTTTTTTTTCCCTGTTAAGTGAAAACAAACCTAGACAGGGGCCAGAAAGGGGGCTAGCCAATCCTGTAGGTTAGTTGTTTCTGGTAAGAAGCTCAGTGGCTTAGGTTAAAAGATCAGCCACGATAAGCTAGTCTGTTTTGTTCCAACCAACCCAAGAGAACAGTAATTACCAGATATAATAATGCTTGTCAAAGGCGGTTCCTGAAAACCCTCTGCTGCTTCAGCATAATCAGAACGACAGAAGTTGCAGGATGATTTTCCTTGTGAGAGGCATCCACTCAGAATGCTAATTAGGGGAAGTACAAGGAATATGGATCAGCAGCTGAGCGATGCATTTCCCTCCAGTCCATGGAGACGAGACGGGAAGTGGGCTGGGGAAGAATTTGACTTACCTGATTTATGGTTCATGATGTGATTCTGTACATTGATTTCAGGCTCTTTTTTTTTTTTTAATTTTATTTGTTTATTTGACAGACAGAGATCACAAGTAGGCAGAGAGGCAGGCAGAGACAGAGAGAGGGGGAAGCAGGTTCTCCGCTGAGCAGAGAGCCCGATGCGGGGCTCAATTCCAGGACCCTGGGATCATGACCTGAGCCGAAGGCAGAGGCTTTAACCCACTGAGCCACCCAGGCGCCCCTGATTTCAGGCTCTTAATTATTCTTATCTGCTGCTTCTGTGAAGAGATGCTTGGAGGAGGCACACCAGAGAGTAGGCTGGCTTCTCCCTTGGAAACTCTGGAGGTGCCGTTATGCTTGGAAATATCTTGGTACAAAGCAAAAACAAAAACAAAAACAAAAAAACACATTAGGACCCTGTGCCAATTGTTATCATCCAAGTTCCGGGGAAAAAGCTATCTAAAAATGAAGTTTGGAGTCTTTACTCGTTTATCCAGTTCTGCTTTCTCTTGGGTGACCTTAAAGTGGAACTTGAATGTAGTGGCAAGTGGGTCCAATCTCTGAGAAACAGCCCCTTGGGTCACTCTCTATCTTTGCTTTTATTTGCTGCCAAGCATTCAGTTTGTAAGAAAAATCTAAACATTTATCCAGAAACTCCCAGTGCTGATTTGCACCTGGCTGTGATCTCCACCACCGTGGCTGAGGGCTTCCTTCTTGCTAGGCACTATGGTGAGCACTTCACAAGGAGAATTCATATAATCCTCATAGTATATTGAGTGGCGGGTCCTGTACTATCATGAGTACCTGTGTTAGAGATAAGAAAAAGCACCCTGAGTCTAAGTGTGTTGCCCAAGGCCACATAGCTCCTAAATTGGGCAGGCAGGGATTCAAACCCTGGCCATCTGACTCCAGAGTCCACAGTCTGAGAAAGTGTATGAATTACAAAGGGGCTTTTGGACAACTTTGAGGTGAAGACATGGCCTGCAGAACAGAGTCTGAGCAGACTGGGCCTTATGGAGGTCAAGCTGGGCATGTCCTATTCAGACATCACTCAGGACCGTGGGCTGGCGTATGAACCGCATGCCGGTCACGTGGCTGCTTCGGAGATGTGAGGTGAACAGACTGCATGACAGGCTGGCAATTTCTAGGGTGCTCCTGTGGTTGAAGGTACCAGTGAGGGGCAATGATTAAGAGCTTTGTTTCTGGAGATGCATACACCCAGCTCCAAATGTGGAGGGTGTCGGTGGTGGTTGCTGGGTAGCAATTCCAAGACTTGCTTCCTGTGTGATCTTGGGCAAGTTATGTTGACTTCCTAAACCTCAGTCTCTCCATCCAAACTCTGATGATAAGACTACCTATGAAATAGGGTTGCTGCAAAGATGAAGTGAGAGAAAATGTGTAAAAGCTTTAGTCGAGGGCCCGGAACATGGTAAGTATGTCATTCAGTTAGCCTGAGCCCCAGTGTCAGGTCATAAACCAGGTGCTGTCTGATTCTAAGGCACAAGACCGAGCCTTCTGCCTCTGGTTTATTTATTCCGTTGCTTGGCAGTGATTGCCTCTTTATCCCACGTCCTCATGGAGTCCGGGAAACCCAAGCCTGCGGAGACTTTGGGTTCACTACCCAGGAAGACAAGAGCGTGGTGTGGGAAACCTTGAGACCCCGGGAGCCATTCAAGGCTTGACAAATGCCAGTTGAAGCTGGACAGATCTGGCCAAAAAGGGAGTGGGTCCTCTTGATTATATTCAGTATTTTATCTTGTGTGATGAGCTCACGTGGTTCCCTTCTTCTCAGCACTCACACACTTGAGGGCTGGTGGCTATTTCCATTGCATGGGGAGATGTGCATCTCTCACAAACTTCCCATGCAAATGATAGAGGTTTTTTTCATTAATTCTTAAGGTCAGTGAAGCATTTGATACTTCTGACTAAAAGAAGATTAATTAGAATCCAAAGGGAGAAAGAACCGAACCAAACAAAGCATCCTTTCCCACACACACATAAAGCACTCCTTGGGATATGGGGTGGGGCTCAAAGTCAGCTACCTACTGCCGGGCTCCAGAATTCAGACTTTTTTTTAAAAGATTTTATTTATTTAGATTTTATTTATTTATTTGAGAAAGAGAGAGAAAGAGAGAGACAGAGATAGCAACAGAGAGCAGGAGCAGGGAGGAGAGGGAGAAGCAGACACCCCCCTGAGCAGGGAGCCTTATGCAGGACTCCATCCCAGGACCCTGAGATCATGACCTGACCTGAAGGCAGATGCTTAATTGACTGAGCCACCCAGGTGCCCCCAGACTCCAGACTCAAGACAACCAGGCAGAAAGTTCTTGAGCTCTGAGGCAGGTGGGCCCCTTTTAAGCATGACTTTGGATAAGTCACTAATCTCTCTCAACCTCATTTTCCTTAGTTCTGATTATGGATGATGACACCTGCCCCTCCTTCCTCACTAGATTCACAGATACTGAAATTGGAATGTTTCTGGAGACCCTTTCCAAATCGTACAATACTAGTTTTGGTTTCTTCTGTTTCCTCACCCCCCAAGGTCACAGAGCTTAGTGCAATCATGATGTACATCTTGGGGGCACAAGTGACATACAGTCAGCCTGCAATAGTGCATGGAAAAGACACTGGTCATGATTGATGCATATGTCTTAGATACACCACATGGGGAGACCTTTGAGCTTCTGCTTCCCTCTGTAGGGTATAGAGGGTCAGGGGCCAGCACTCCCCCAGCCTCTGCTGGAGAGGAACCTAAAAAATTCTACAGCACATTCTCCCCAGAGCCCCACAATGCCCCTTAGTCCTTTTCAACCTAGGATGCAGTGGGGACGAACAGAGAAACCACGGAGTCCAAGCTATGGTGTGTCCTTCGAGTAAGCACGTAGCTGCTGAGAAAAGTGGACACAATGGCTACAGATGAACAAAACTAATTTGGGCAAGGGAGTGGGAAAATGCCCGAAATTTTGACCCTGGGGAGAGCAGCCAATGACCCAGACACAGATGGCGTTAGAGGTGATCTTGAAAAAGAACATTTCCTCTTGGACTTTAGACTGATAACTATTTAGTTGAATGAGACTATGTTAAAATTATTAATTATAAAACACACTCTTCCACGTTATTAAATCAAAGTATCAAATGCCTCATTAGCTTTAAAAATAGCATCATTTGTGCCAAAGACTCACTGGCTAGCAAGTTCCCTGTGGAGAGACCAAAGTCAACGTCGTGGCCCCAGGGTCTGAGATAATGCTCTGCTCATAGTATGGTTTCAGCAAAGATTTGTTGACTGATGGGCTGAAGGGAAAAAAGAAGCATGCATAGATGCTGTGGAGGCATTGACCCGTTGTTTTTAATTCATATCAGTGGACATTTTGAAAGACTTTAGTTTCATTGTAAATAATAAAATATATGAAATCATGTGTTTAAGATGCTATCTTAACACGTTATTCAATTCACATTGAAATAGTTGACTAATAAACACAAAAATGTCCATATACCTCTTAAAATCATCCTGTTCCTACCCTTGGGGATGCTTTGATAGTCTGGTAATCATATGGTGCATATCATTTGTGCAGAGGCTGGGACAAGAATTCTGGAAGGATTTAGGTGACCTGTTGGGTAGTTATTACCTGGGTAATCTTTTGTCCTGTTTTTGACCAGGACAGTGCCATTTATACCAGTTGTCTGGCATAATTATTAATGTCACTACTTTTTTTTTTTTTAAAGATTTTATTTATTTGTCAGAGAGAGAGAGAGAGAGAACACAAGCAGGGGGAGCAGCAGGCAGAGGAAGAAGCAGACTCCCTGCTGAGTAGGGAGCCCGATGCGGGACTCGATCCCAGCACCCTGGGATCATGACCTGAGCTGAAGGCAGACGCTTAACCGACTGAGCCACCCAGGCGTCCCTATTAATGTCACTCCTTATCAAGCTCAGCAGTGTCTTCATTTGAGCATAAATGATATGGCCGTAGCTTCTAAGTGGCTGGATTGTCAAAGAACACAGGTTTTTGTTTGTTGGTTTAATAGTTGTCAATGAGTGAGTATGAATGAGGGAGGAGGAATGATCATTCCCTTGGGGACTCAAAAGGTAGCTTGTACAGAACAGAGAGAAAGGTCTAGACTCCTGGTTCCAAGGTTGGTTTCTGTTTGAGGACTATGCCTTTGACCGTAAGGCGGGCTTCCCCTTCCATCCTTCATCGAGAGGCTGGTGTTTAGGATTGCTTCCCAGTCCAGTGATGTGGCGATTGGCCTGGGGTGTAGGTTCCAACAGCCAACTTTTGATCCTCTGTGTAATGCAGTTGTTAACTAGTATAATGCAGAGACTGAGAAACAGCTTCTATTCAAAAAAGCCTCCTTTTGGGAGTTGACGCTATTCTCTCTCAGACCCTCATTGCTGTTACCATGAGGGAATGCTGATTACGGGAAATCAGGAGCTGTCCCCAGTGCCCCCGCCCCTTGTCAAGTCTCCAAATGGAAATGGAACACAAGAGTGGATACTTTGTAAAGAGTGTATGCTCATGATTAGTTTGGGGTTTGCTTCTCTATGGTCACCTGATAATTCCTGGCCGGGCATTTTTATAAGTTAACCTGATTGCTTTGGGAATTTATGTGTTTTTAAATTTATTTTTGTTTGTCTTCCTCTCTCCCACATTAAGGGCACAGGTATTTTCTACCTCATTTTTTTTAGCATCTTAATTTTATTTTATTTTATTTTTTCGGTGTTCCAAGATTCATTGTTTATGAGCCACACCCAGTGCTCCATGCAATACGTGCCGTCCTTAATACCCAGCACCAGGCTCACCCAACCTCCCTCCCACCCTTCTCCTCTTCAAAACCCTCAGTTTGTTTCTCAGAGTCCACAGTCTCTCATGGTTCATCTCCCCCTCCAGTTTCCCCCAGCTCCTTTCTCCTCTCCATCTCCCCATGTCCTCTGTGTTATTTCTTATGCTCCACAAGTAAGTGAGACCATATGATAATTGACTCTCTCTGCTTGACTTATTTCACTCAGCATAATCTCCTTCAGTCTCGTCCATGTTGATACAAAAGTTGGGTATTCATCCTTTCTGATGGAGGCATAATATTCCATTGTGTATATGGACGATATCTTCTTTATCATTCCTCCGTTGAAGGGCATCTTGGCTCTTTCCACAGTTTGGTGACTGTGGCCATTGCTGCTATGAACACTGGGGTACAGATGGACCTTCTTTTCACTGGTACCCACTACTGGGTACTGGTAAATACCCAGTAGTGAAATTGCAGGGTCATAGGGAAGCTCTATATTTAATTTCTTAAGGAATCTCCACACTGTTTTCCAAAGTGGCTGCACCAGCTTGCATTCCACCAACACTGTAAGAGGGTCCCCTTTCTCTGCATCCTCCCCAACACATGTTGTTTCCCATCCTGTTGATTTTGGGCATCTTTCTCTCTCATTTTAATTGCTTTCTTGTGTTTCTTTGCAGTTTGACCCCTCAAGTGAGCGTCCCAGACACTACCATTTCCTTTCAGTCATTTTCTTAACTTTGGTATCTCTTACACCTTTTTTTTACCCTGTGTGCTCCTCCTCCATCCCTTACATCCCCCGTCCCTTACAATTTATTAGTTAAAATCAGGCCATCTAACTTGTAGAGTTTCCCACAGTTTGCATTTTCCTTATTGCTCAGTCGTGATGGAATTCACCTTGTTCTTCTGTCCCTGGAATTTCCTGTAAATTACTTGGGAGCTACAGTCCACAGGTTTGACTGGCCTCAGGTCTGATTCCTTGGCAGGACCCTGGGTAGTGGCAGAGCTTTCTTCCCTTGGGAGGCACATCACACCTGTGGCTCTCTCTGCTATTGGTGCTCTTTGCCTAGAGTCATCAGTCCTCTAGGATTGCAAAGCAGTACATATCATTGATTTTTCATTTGTTACCTGGAATATTTCTATAATAAAGGGTTTCCTCATCTCCTTTGGTTTCTCATCCAGCATAATTCATAAAAGATAAGCAGGATAAATCCTTGATTGTTTGCCTTTGTTCATCAGGTTCATAGTAGGGAATCTTTCCTCTATCATCCTTTGACAGCCACCAGTGAGTTGTGTGCTTTGTTTTCTTTTCTTGTTTTTTGGTATTATTATGAACAAGTGGATTTAAACATATTTTATGGGTTTCAGTCAATTGCAGTTATCATCTTTTTTTTGAAAAAAGATTATATTTATTTATTTAACATACAGAAATCATAAGTAGGCAGAAAGGCAGGCAGTGGGATGGGGGGAGGAGGCTCCCCACTGAGCTGAGAGCCCAGTGCGGGGCTTGATCTGAGGACCCTGGGCACAGACTTTAACCCACTGAGCCACCCAGGCACCCCTGCAGTTATCATCTTTATTAAAGTGCAGATCTTTGCCTTGGGAGAGTCTCTTCAAGTTGGCTCCATTTGACATGGCCCTAAGAGTCTTTTTTTTTTTTTTTAAAGATTTTATTTATTCATCAGTTAGAGATCACAAGTAGGCAGAGAGGCAGGCAGAGAGAGAGAGGGAAGCAGGCTCTCCGCTGAGCAGAGAGCCTGATGCGGGGCTCGATCCCAGGACCCTGAGATCATGTCCTGAGCCAAAGGTAGAGGCTTTAAACCACTGAGCCACCCAGGTGCCCTTGGCCCTAAGAGTCTTTGACAGCTTCCCTACTGCATGGAATGACAAGATCTTCTAGGCTTTTATTATACATTTTCTGCCCCAAACCAGGAAGCAGCCATTTCTCCAAGATATTCTGATTTCTTTCAGTGAGAAATTAGTATATCAAGGCCACACTCTGGGTGCTAGAAATGCTCAATGTTACTTGGTTAGACTTTGTTTCTAGCTGTTTAGAAGAAAAGCTAGAAGCTGGCTAGGATACAGATGTATAAATATAGCTCTGTGTGTGTGTGTCTAAAAAATGCCTTATAATTTCATATTGATACTTTTAATTCAAATACCATATATGTATGGTGTATGTGTGTGTGTATACATATATATAAAATATATAAATTTATATATTTGAATATAATATATATGCATTTTACATCTATATCTTCTTTCACATGAAGAAACTTGGTTCTAAGGACAAAGGGATGATAGAATTAGAATATCTCATAACTTTTAATAACTCGTGCTTGGATCTCATATATAAAACATTTCAAGAATAATATTATTTCACAAATATGATTTCTCAGAATACTTAAAACATTTTTTTTAAAGATTTTATTTATTTATTTGACAGAGATCACAAGTAGGCAGAGAGGCAGGCAGAGAGAAGAGGAAGCAGGCTCCCCACTGAGCAGAGAGCCCAATGCAGAGCTTGATCCCAGGACCCTGGGATCATGACCTGAGCCGAAGGCAGAGGCTTTAACCCACTGAGCCACCAAGCGCCCCTACTTAAAACATTTTTTAAAAATTGCTTTTCCTATTCTCTTTATTTAAAAACAATAATTTTACTACATCTACATTTTGAGAGCATGCATCCGTTTCTTTTTTTTTTTTTAAGATTTTATTATTTATTTTAGAGAGAGGGAGAGAGCACTTGAGTGGGGAGAGGGAGAGAGAGAGAGAGAGAGAGAGAGAGAGAATCCCAAGCAGACTCCTTGCTGAATGTGGAGCCCGACACAGGGCTCAATCTCACAACCTTGAGATTATGACTGCTGAGATTATGACCTGAGCTGAAACCAACTCAGTTAACCAACTAAGCCACCCAGGTGCCCCAGCATGTTTCCATTTCATACTATACTTTGCCTTGTAACCCTCATTCAGTCTTAATTTTTTTAAGCATCTATATATTTAATCGTCACCACCAGTCCTATCTCTTCTCTTTAGCCATTTTGGTTAAATCTTATTTTCTAACATATTCCTCAGAAATGGTTCAAGGGGACCATATTCCCTGAAGTTTTACATGTAACCTTAACATATAAGTCCCTTATACTTGAAAATAATTTTGCTGAATATAAAATCCTTGGCTCATATTTTATTTCCTTGAGATTTTTAAATGTTACTTTCAAAGCCTGATTATTTTTTTCCCTTGTAAATCACTTGTTCTTTTGCCCAGATGCTCAGAGAATTTTTTTCTTTTCTTTAAAAGTAACAAAAGTGAACATGAAGGTAGAAATAGAGCCAGGGTATCTCAGAAAGCACCCAACATATATTTTTTTCTTAACACAATGTGAAAACAACAGAAGAGGGAGCTCTGCAGTGAGAAAAGCTACTGTGAACCATGCTTCCCAAAAGTTTAGGAGAATTAATTTCACATAAATATAAGCCATAGAAAAGGATGGAGGTAAAATCTCACATGAAGACAAAGTAAGATAAAAAGAATAAAGAGCAGAGTAATGTCTTTACATATAACACACTAAGTAGATGAACCCATTCAACAGGTTAAACCTATAATTTTCTCTTGTCAAAATGAACTAAAACTCATTAAGAAGTTGATAAAAAGAGATGAAAAATGAGGTGACAAGTCAGGAAAAGCATTGGAAATAAAGGAAAATCTTTTTAGAAATAAAGATTAAACAAGAAGGAACACAAGAGCAAATAAACACAACAGGTGATGTCTTAAAAGAAAGAGAGGTGAGAATTAGGAACCTTTTAAGAATTCAAGAGACAGAGACAAACATTGAAGACAGGCAAAGGAGGTCTAACATATATCTAAGTGGAGCCCCTGAAAAAGAAAAGTAAAGCAAGGAGCAGAACTAACACTGAATCTGTAGTTCAAGAAAAGTTACCTGAAATGAAAAGGATTTGAAGTTCCATCCTGGACCTCATGTCTGAGAACAGTGGCCCACAGTGACCAAGAGCCAGGACATTTGCTGGTGTCTCATTTGATCACTGCTTATACCTGCCATACCTAGAACAGTGCCTGGGACACAGTAAGTACTCAAATGATTGACCAAATGTATTGATGTTGGGTAGATACATAATATATCCTTTAAAGTGCCTAGAACATGTCATAATTTTATTTCCCTTAAATATTACTTGTCACATATGACCCTGGATGAGACTAGGGATAGTATTAGAAGCTGTTGTGTGTTGAATTATTTTTCCCCTCACCCAAACTCATGGGTTGAAGTCATAACCAGTTATTCTATTTGGAGATAGGGCCTTTAAGGAGATAATCAAAGTTAAATGAGGGTAATAGGACTGGTGTCTTTATAAAAAGAAGAAGAGACACCAGGAGTGTGCAGACGCAGAGAAGAGGCTGTGTGAGGACAGAACAGGAAGTGGCCACCTGCCGGCCAGGAAGAGAGCCCTGCCTGTACCTTCATCTTGGACTTCCAGCCTCTAGAACTGTTGGAAAATACATTCCTGATGTGTAAGCTGCCCAGTCTGTGGCATTTTGTTAGGACTGCCCTAGTTTTGAGATTTTAAGTCTCACTTAAAATCTCACTCTGTCTGGAAAAGAACCACAGCATGAGGTACTTGCTAAAGGCAAAGGGAACAGAGAATGGGCACTGGAAAGGGTGGATATAAATACCAACTATGACTCCCTGACTGGTTACAGAAGTAAGGACTATACTAGTCATGAGTATGTCCTCCTTATTTGGTTATGAATGTGTGTATGTGTGTAGTAGATGTCTTTGTTTTCTTTCCTGTTTTCTTCTCCTATAATATAACCTAAGGTGTGTTGACTTTATACCATAGTATCTAAGTATTGTTGACTTCACATCATGGTATTTAAATTACTGGATATTAAAGAGAAGAGTCAACATCCAAAGATTTCACACCCTCTGCTGGGGAAAGGTTTAATTAGTACATTTTGGTTCTATGCAGAGTAGTTTTATCATTTGCATCATGTGCGGTGGAAGTATGACCTTGTTATTGCCTTTATTTGGAAATTAGGTATGATTTAAGGAGATGCATCTGGGCACCAAGTTGACCAGGAGTGGACTTGTGATGGTTAATTCTCTGTTCAACTTGGAGATTTTTTTTGGAGGGGAGTAACATTTAAAATAGTGAACTTTGAGTAAGTAGATTGTCTTCATTGATGAGGTGAGTCTCATCCAATCAGTTGAAGGCCTAAATAGAATAAAAAGACTGGCCTCGTGGAGCAAGAGGGAATTTTTCAGGAGACTGCCTTTACACTTCATCTGTACCATTGGCTCTCCTGGGTCTCTACCTGCTGCCTTTGGAACTGAAACTGTGTCCCTGGCTTTCCTGGGTCTACTGAGGATTTAGACTTGGCATTCTCTGTAATTGTGTGAGCCAATTCCCTACAGTAGATCTTTTACTTTCCTTTTTTTTTTTTTTTTTAAAGATTTTTATTTCTTTATTTATTTGACACAGAGAGAGAGATCACAAGTAGGCAGAGAGGCAGACAGAGAGAGGGGGGGAAGCAGACTCCCTGCTAAGCAGAGAGCCCAATGCAGGGCTCGATCCCAGGACCCTGAGATCATGACCTGAGCCGAAGGTAGAGGCTTAACCCACTGAGCCACCCAGGTGCCCCGATCTTTTACTTTCTACATCTATACATCCCTATTGTTTCTGTGCCTCTGGAGAACCCTGATGAATATACAAGTATTCAATATTGTGTACCAAAACACTGGATTTTGGGGAGATGAGTAGGACCATTCTTTTTCTTGTCTCTCACTAATATAAAGGTGGTCTAGATTGACTCCAAATAACTACAGATGACTTTTTTCATTGCCTTTTTGGTGTTTGAAAATATCATATTATGAGCTTTTGACACTGTGGAGTCAGTGCCCTGAGTCTCAATCAGTGGTGGAATGTTCAGGACTTCTCTGAAATGCAGTGAGCATGCGCATCTGGTAGAGGCCCTCAGAGAACCCTGCTTTTCTCTAAATCATCATGTGCTCTTGGAACACAATCTTTGTGATGTCAGAAGTCTGAAAGAAAGCAGCCATCGTCAGCAAGAGTCTTATGAGCCCAGTGGCTGTTTCTACTACTCTTCTTATTTGATTTTCATGACCAGTTACTTTATTCTGATACATATGCTGGGATCGGCAGACTCCCATTTTGTGGTCTATGGTGAACACGTGGTTTCATAGAACTAAAACCCCATTTTATTTACGATGGTTATCAAGGTGCTGCTTCTAGGAAGCTTACAGTCTTGTAGGGGGTGGGCAAGAGATAAGGGAGCAAGAAAGTATCAGATGCAGGTCAGAACTAGGCAGAGCAACAGGCTATCTTCTGTATAGCAGCTAGGAAGCGAGTGATGTGTATGTTCAGGGAAAGTATCATTTACTCTGCAATGAGGATAACACTCACTCTGCGACATGATGACGAGAGGAAGTGGAGATGGGAGCAAAGAGCACTCTAGCTAGAAGCACCAGCAGGTGCAAATGCCCTGAGGCAACACAGCCTGCAGATTGTGAGGTGTAGACAGTGTGAGCCAAAGAATGCAGAGGGGAGAGTGGGGAGGGGTAAGGTAGGTGTGGGCAGAGCCAGATGAAGTACAGAGGCTGGGACATAGGAACCCTGGAGGGAAATCAAGCCAGGTTTGGCTCCTACCTGGTACAGATCCTGCTGCAGGGTTTTGAAAAGGGGCGTGGGATGCCCTTGGGGCACAGGAGGAAAGCACAGAGTACAGTGAAGAGGATTCCTCCGAAGATGGAAGGGGATAGACTCCAGTCACTGGAAGAGGTCGGGGAAGTAGCGTCAGCCCCTGATGCACAATTGCAGGGCATCTCCACCTCTGCTGTGATGATCAGTAGCTCCAGATTTTGAAGGTAAAAGATGACAAGAATATCTGCATTATCAATTAATTTGAAACCCTAGATTATTTAGGATGGAATAAGGTGACAGTTGCAGGATTCTTCGTGGAAGCGTCATTACTGCCATCTGCCACTGTTTGTTTAGAATCTGCAGACCGTGGCGTTGTAGTGAGTGCAAACAAGTGGAAAATTCAAATGTCAACTGATTTTGGTCAAAAAGGGCTCTTGGAGCCTCCCCCCGCAACACCGATCCCATCCCATCTAGCTCTTAGAGCAATTTCAAAAATGGAGTAGCTTTATTGCCTCCCTAAGCGATGTTTGCCTTGCATCTGCCCTGGCCCTTGGAATCTTTATCTTCTCTTGAATCTAAATAAATATTGTTCCTTTAGAACATGAGTGTGGCACCGATAAGAAGCAGAAACACTGTTAGGTGTCCTGGCTCCAAGGGGCTAGTTAGATAACTATCAGAATGATATTGTCATAAAATGATGCCACTGATAAGGCAGAACAATAGCGTGAAATTTGAGGACCTGCTGGGTTATAGCGAGGCCCTGGTGTTTTACTGTTCCAGCTCTCCTGTTGAACTCTGCTTGCTTCTCGTATTTATGTACTATCTATTAGCAGCTTTTGAAATATTTTATTCATGCAGTAATATCTCTAGAAATCCTCCTTAATTGAGACCTCAAGATAAATGTATGTAAAGTGCCCTGGATCCCAGTGGTTCCAATTTTGGTTTTTGCTGAGCTGCCTTTTTAATACAATAATCTCATTTAAAAAAATTTCCTTTATACAGTTCTGCTAAAGGACAAGCATGTCCTTACAGGAGAAACCTCTGCTTTCTCAGAGGATGGTC
>RCUC01153959.1:0-24053 GCA_003697995.1 Taxidea taxus jeffersonii | reverse complement strand
AATAGAATGATAGCTAAATAATCCCAAAATATGTGGAGGCTAAATACACTTCTAAACACATGGACCCAAGAAAAAGATCTGAAGAGAAATTTTAAAATATTTTTAACTAAATGAAAATGAACACACAAGTTATTGAAATGTGTGGGATATAGCAGTGCTTGAGGGAAATTGAATCTACTGAATGCACATATTAGAAAAGAAGAAATATCTAAAAGTTGATAATCTAAGTTTCCATTGTGGAAAACTAGAAAAAGAACAAAATAAAGCCAATGTAAGCAGTAGGAAAGAAATAAGAAAAAGAAAAGAAATTGAAAACAGGAAATCAATAGATAAAATCAGTGAAATAAAAACCTGGCTCATTGAAAGATCAATAAATTCTGTAACTCTTTGCTTGACTGATGAAGGGGAAAAAAAAAGGACACAATATTAAGAGAAATGAAAGAGCAAACATTACTATAGATTCCATTAACACTAAAAGAATAATAAAGAGAAACTATGAACAACTTTATGCCCACAGATTTGGCAACCTAGATAAAATGGACAAATTTCTTGAAAGACACAGTTTCCCAAAAACCCACATAAGCATAAATCAATATGAATAGGCATATATTAATTAAAGAAGTTGAGTCACTAATAACCTCATAAAACAGAAAGAATCAAGCCCAAATGTATTCATTAATGAATTCTATAAATGTTTAAGAAATTATACCAATTCTCTGCTACCTCTTTCAGAGAGCAGAAGCAGAGGAAACACTTCCCAGTTAAATCTATGAGGTCATTTCCCTAATACTAAAACAAGATAAAGACAGTACCAGAAAACAAAATGATAGATCAATATCTCTCATGACTACAGATGCAAAACAAACAAAAAATTGCACACCATAAACTTGGGAGATATTATTCCATATATATAAGACTGGTTCAACATGCTAAAATTATTTAACTTAATCCATCATATTATCAGGCTACAAAAGGAAAAAAAAAATGACCATATCAATAGATACAGGAAAAGCATTTGACAAAATCCAACAGTCATTTATGATGAAAATTATCTTTTAACTAGGAATAGAAGGAAATTTCTTCAACTTGATAACATAAATAAAAAGCTATAGTTACCATCATACTTAATAGTAGAAATGTGAAACTTTCTCACTAAGATCTGGTACAAGGCAAGGATGTCCCCTCTATCGCCCCTATTTAGTATTATACTGGACATCCTAGCTAGCATAGTAAGACAAGAAAAGGAAATAAAAGCTATAAAGATTGGGGTGCCTGGGTGGCTCAGTGGGTTAAGCCACTGCCTTCCGCTCAGGTCACGATCTCAGGGTCCTGGGATCGAGTCCTGCATCAGGCTCTCTGCTCAGCAGGGAGCCTGCTTTCCTCTCCCTCTCTCTGACTACTTGTGATCTCTCTCTGTCAAATAAATAAATAAAACCTTAAAAAAAAGCTATAAAGATTGAAAAGGAAAAAGTAAACAGTTTTGTTTGGTTTTTGTGGATGATAGGATTATCTATATACAAAATCTGAAGGAATCCACAAAAAAAAAACCCCTCCTGGCACCAATAATTGATTATACCAATTTTTCAGAATACAGTAGACTCTTAAGCAGCATGAATTTAAATTGTACCAGTACACTTATATGTGGATTTTTTTCATTAAATACAGTACAGTACTATACATGTATTTTCTATTATTTATAATTTCTCTTAATAAGATCTTCTTTTCTCTAGCTTACTTTATTGTAACAATACACTATATAAAACATATAACATGAAAATATGTGGAAAATATGTGCTAATCAACTGTGTATGTTACTGGTAATCCTTCTGGTCAACAGTAGGCTATTAAGATTTTGGAGAGTCAAAGTTATACATGAATTTTCAACTACATGGTGGGGTGGTCAGTGTCCCTAAATCCTTTGTTGCACAAGGATCAACTGCACAATGTTAACATACAAAAGTCAATCACTTTTCTAACAGCAATGAACAAATGGAATTTTAAATTGAAAACACAGTATATTTACATTAGCACCCCAAAACATAAAGTACTTCAGTATAAATCTAAAAAATATAATATCTATATATGAAAAATCACACAAAACTCTAACGAATGAAATCAAAGAGCTACATGGAGAAATAGTCAATGTTCATGGATAGACTCAATATTATCAAATGTCAGTTCTGTCCAACTTGATTTATGGGTTCAATGCACTTCAATCAAAATGCCAACTAGTTAGTTTATGGATATTGACAAATTGAGTCTAAAGTTTATATGGAGAGCCAAAAGACCCAGAGGCTAACACAATATTGAAGAAATTCAAAAACTGACACTATCCAACTTTAAGACCATAAACTACAGCAATCTAGACAGCATGGCTGTGGAAAAATAATTCATGGAAGCAATAGAGCCCAGATAGAGATCCCCATAAATAAGGTGAGCTTATCTTTGAACAAAGGTAACACAATGGATTAAACATAGTGCATTTGACAAATAGTGCTGGAACAACTGTACAAAACACCAAAAAAAAAAAAATCTAGACGAGAGATCTTATACCCTTAAAAATTAACTAAAATTGGACAATAGATCTAAATGTGAAAACAAAACTACAAAATTCCTAAAAAATAACATAAGAGAAAATGACTTTGGATATCGTAGTGCCTTTTTAGAAACAACACCAAAGACATGATCCATGAAATAAAAAATTGATAAGCTGAACCTCATTAAAATTAAAAACTTCTGGTCTGTGAAGGATAATGTCAAGAGAATGAGAAAACAAGCCCTAGACTAGGAAAAATAATTGTAAAAGACATCTAATAAATGATTGTTATCTAAAATACTCAAAGAACTCAAACTCAGAAGCAACAACCTAATTAAAAAATGAACCAGAGACCTTAATAACCACCTCAATAAGATATACAGATGGCAAATAAATATAAGAATATGTCAACAGAGAAATGTCAACTTAAAACAATGAGATACTGCTATTCACCTATTAGTACAAAATCTAAACAACACCAAACACTGACAACAATGTGGAAAAACAAGAACTCTCATTACTGGTGGGAATGCAAAAAGATATAGTCACTATGGAAGACCATACCTTCAGTAGGTGAATGCATAAACAAACTGGTATTTCCAGATAATGTTATAGTATTTAGTTGTGGGGGGGCACAAAAGAACATGGAGCAACTTTAATGCATATTTCTAAATGAAAGAAGGCAATCTGAAAAGTCTGTTTACTATATGATTCCAACTGCAAGACATTTTGGAAAAGCTAAAACTATATATTAAAAATGTCAGTGGTTGCTAGGGATTGGGTAGGGGCAGGATGAATAGTTAGAAGAATTTTTAGGACACTGAAAAACTGTGATACCATAAGAACATATGTCTATGTTCTTATATATACCCAAACCCATATAATGTACAACACCAAGGCTGAACTATTAGATGTTGATAATGGGGGAGGGTATGCATTGTAGATTCAGGATATGCATGAGAAATCTCTGTACCTTCCTCTCAATTTTTATGTGAATCAAAATTGCTCTGAAAATGTTTCTTAAAAATCTTAAGAAGAAATTTAACTGATTAACTCCAAAGTGTAAACTGGAAGAAATTTTAAACATAAAGAATTATAAAAAACAACATTCAGAAAAAGAACTGGATAAAAAATAAGTAATTGCAGAAAGGATACTGATACACTATATTTGGCATGGCATATAGTGATATAGAGATTCATAAGACTCTTGATATGTTCGCCTATTTCCTATTTTTGTAAATATAATTCAAATGATCACAAATATTTTTTTAAAATATTGATACATTAATAATGACATTGAAAAATAAAACACAAATGTTCAATAATATAATTTAGAGAAATATTCCATAAGATGGAATATTATGTATTCTTCAACTCATTTATACTACAACAGCCATGATAAGTAAAAGTAAATACAAAGGGGCACCTGGGTGGCTCAGTGGGTTAAGCCTCTGCCTTCTGCTGAGGTCATGATCCCAAGGTCCTGGGATCAACTCCCACATCTGCTAAGCAGAGAGCCTGCTCCCTCCTCTCTGTCTCTGCAGGCCTCTCTGCCTACTTATGATCTCTCTCTGTCAAATAAATAAGTAAATTCTTTAAAAAAAAAAAAAGTAAATACAAAGTAGTGTACAATATGAGTAGAATTTTAAATCTATAAATAGAATATCAAGATGTTAATAATTCACCTCTATGCATCAGATATTATCTACTATATTGCAAGCACTGTGTTACCATGAAACTTAACTTTTTGAATTTTCTGTTTTGATGAGAGGAAGATAGGACTTGCAATGTTCAGTTTGAGGGACAATGGAACTGGAATCATCATGATCAACTTTAGGCTATTGTACTGAGATGACTCTATAGAACTTTCTTACTGCTAAAAACCTATTTATTGCCCTTTCATCTGATGTATTATAAGCTGTAGGTATGTAAGATAATTGTTATTCTTAAACATTTCATAGAATTCACCTGTGAGACCTTTTGAATTTTGAGTTTTCTTTGTTGATATGTATTGTACAAAAAAAAAAAAAAAAAAAAAGAAAAGAAAAGAAAGAAAAAAAAATCCTGTAATAGATTTTGGAGTATCTTTACTTTTAGATTTTGTGTCACTTTTATCAAGTTGTATTTTTCAAGGAATTTATCCACTTCATTGCAAATTGTTTGGAATACATATGTTCAAAGTATTCTCCCATTTATGTCTGTAGAATCTGTAAGATCTCCCATTCCTGATTTTTCTTTTTCTTTTTTCTTTTTTTTTTTAACATTCTAGCTAAGAGAATCACATTATTTTTCTTCTATTCTCAAAGAACTAAATTTTGTCTTTTTTTCATTTTCTCTCTCTCTCTCTCTTTTTTTTTTCTTTGTTAGCATGTAGAGTTTCCAGATTCTGTTATATTACTCCAATGAGAACTTTATTTGTTTGTCAAGAGATGACTTAACCTCAAATTGCAAACTCTGTCTCTTGGGTAGAACCTGGAATCTCTATATAATGTACCTCTTGCTGAGCTATAAGTCTACCTCATGCATGTAAGACAAAAATAAAGCATTCTCTTTGATTGTGTCATTTCAGAGATTCTCCCCTCACTTTTCAGTAGCTGTAGTTGCCTCAAATTCTAGTCTCTTATTCTTTCTGTGTGTGTGTTTAATTTCACAGGTTTTCTTTTTTTTATTGGAGTTTGAGCTTCCCTACAAAGAGCTGACTATGGTCTTTCCTCAGGTTAGAAGTTGTTCAAAAACAAACAAAAAGGAAGATTCACCCTATTCCATTATTCCTTTTCAATATCAAATTTTCTTTAGAAATATGTTTTTTAGGTAGTGGGTTAGTCTGTTTGCATTCTCTTCACAGTTTGTAATTTTTTTTTTTTTTTTTATGGAGAACTTACTTGCTTTTGATGGAGAACTTCTGTCTGAAATGGATTTTATGCCTTTTTCCTCTTGACATTTTCCCATCTTGTTTTGGAGGACTTCTTTACTGTCTGGAACAAAATATCCCAGACCTGTGTTGTATTTTCCCCTTCCCAGTTCAGGAGGCAGTCATTTTTCCAAAGAGCCCTAGACATTTTTATTGGAAAATGGTATTCACAAAACAAGACCCTGGTTGTAGAAATATTCATTGCTACTAAACTCCTATTGCACATGAATGTGTGTGTATAAGAATAAATACATGCTTATTTTATATTCATTTCTATTTTAAAAATACTTTTTTTTTCTTTTAGAGAGTACAGGGTAGGGGGAACAGAGGAAGAGGGAGAGAGAGAATCCCAAGCAGGCTTCACAGCCAGTACAGAGCCCTACATAGGACTCAATCATACAACCCTGAGATCATGACCTGAGAGGAAATCAAGAGTCAGACGCATAACCAACTGAGCTACCCAAGCACCCTTAAAAACACATTTTGGTGCTGATGCAGCAAATGCCACTGGGTCCATTCTCCAGAAGTGGGAATGTTCCTTCCTAACCTGGGTTTACTGGCTCTTACAAATGGAAAGTGTTTGCGTCAAAGGGAAAGGAAATGAAAAGGAAGGAAAAATGAAGGGAAAAAGAGGCAGGAGTTAAGAAGCAATAGAAAGAAGGTGGCAGCAAGCTTTTCAGGGAGATTTCATTAAACCTGGATATAAAATAACTATTGAGAGCTAAATACTTTATTACATCCCACAATGATAATAATATACAGCCTGATAAAATGATGTGCAGCAAAATTATCCTTAAAAATATGTTTCAGAAGTGATCAAGGGACTGTTTTTCTCTATATCCAATAAAAATGTTCACTAGATGAAAGTAAAGACTAAGAAATTTCCTCGTTTTATTAGCTACTACAATATGAAGTTTGGTGATTCCAACTGAGTGTTATAATCTGGACCAGCAAAATCACAGGCCAAAACTCAGAAAGAGCCATGGACTTCTGACTGCTCTAACTAACTAGTAGTTCACACTGACCCTAAGAAATTTAGAAGCACTCAGGAATTACCCACAATACAGAATAGATATTTTGAAACAAAAGAAGGAGAAGGAGAAGCAGACTCCCTGCTGAATAGGGAACCCAACATGGAACTCAATCCCAGAACCCAGGGATCATGACCTGAGCTGAAGGCAGTTGCTTAACTGACTGAGCCACCCAGGTACTTGTAAAAATAAGCCTTTATTGTGCATCTGAGAAGGGGAATATTTTCCGTTTATTTTATGTAACTGCTTAACAGTCTGTGAGGTTACTTTTAAAGTGAAATAAAAAAAAAAAATCCCTCCCTATTTTCAGGTGTTCTATAGCTCCCCAGTAGAACTCAAACATCATTTTAATCCAAGGGATAAATGTCTGATGAGACAAACTATTTGCTCTAATCTGGAATATTATCTTATCTAAGAAGACTTCTGTTGTCTCCTACGCAGTTAAAGAGCCTCTTCTTTGTAATCCCCTAGTACTTGTAAAAACCTTTATTGCAATAGCTAATATGTAGTGTTACGAGTGTTAGGAGAGTCTTTCAGAATGATTTAATGGCTAGACAGAATTTCTGATTAATTTGAAATGTTACTTCCTCCTGATTGGTTTAATTTATTAAAAAGTCTTTAAAGGAAATATTCCTTAGAGAGGCTCATTAAGTTGTAACTTTAAGCAAATTGACTGTACATACTTAATTTTTTAGTTCCCTTAGGCATTGCATCTGAGGTAGGGACATCAAAATCATTTTGACAGCACATATCATTTTTAAGTTTCAGTCTGAAAGAAAAACATTGCCGTGAATAGAGAAAAATATAAACACACACAAACCTAGGGATCATTCCCACATGTGTGATACACACACACACATACAAGTTCAACTAATGTATACACCTTGAGAAACATTAGCATATTAACATTCTTAGGCTTTTCTGACATTTGCATCCTAGGTAAAAACCACATTTGTTAACTAAGTTTCTCTACCTACCTAAAAACAAAGTTCATCTAGCTTTGGAAGTAGTTTTGTTATGCAGAGTGAAGAGCAAAGGGTAAGAAGTATTTAAGGTAGGGCTGTAAAGTCAGTTTTATAAAGAGTATTGTAAAGAGAAACCTAAAGTAGCAATAGTATATATGAGAAGCTTGACTGGCCAAAAAAATAAAATAATAATAACAATAATAATAATAATTTCAAGAATAAAATTGAATGAAATGAGTTTATGAACTGTGGATTTTCTCCCACAGTGTCGAAGTATGAAACTTGAGTTTAGAAAGTTTGTGTTGCTGAATTTGGTTTAACTATGTTGTATCACTCTAATTCTGAGTCACGTGGGCTTATGCTGTTTCCTAATGTTAATTTACAGCTTCTGTTATGTTTATATATTTATATTTATTAGTATGTTAAAATATTGATATATTTATAAATTTATATCTTCATACATTTGGATATATTTATATAAATACATATAAATATATATGTCACAGGCTTTATGTCATCATTTAAATGACAATTACTTTAACTTATCTTAATATTTCTGGAATCAGGATACATTTGTTTTATTTGCAGATTTTTTTCCCTTAGTTGCCCATAAAATGCTTTATTACAGTATATAGAGCATCCTAGATTTGATTACTACATAACTTTATATGTAAAATGTTTTTCTTATTGGCCAATTTAATTGATTTAATAAAATTTTTCCTAATTTTTTAAATTTTCTTTCTAAGAATCAGTTAAATTAATAAGAAAATATTAAGGAAACTGAAGTTAAATTTGGATAAATACTTTGTCACTATATAAAGTAGGTACTGAATGTTAAGAGAAACATTTTTCTTTATGAATTTCTGATGCCTGACAATTATCTCCCTTTTCTGTAATGCTACAGATTTCAGATCAATGATACATTTCATTAAGAGGCAAAATTTTATATTTATATTAATTTATATTAAACACTTTATGAAAACTATTTTCAAGAGTTGTTCATTGATCCATAAAGTATCTACTTTTTAATACTGATTTTTAATAGTATTGAAATATTAACAAAAAGCCTTAATTTAAAAATTTTTCAGGTCAGAAATGAACACACATACACAGAGACATACATACCAAACATACACAGAAACAAACACATGTAGCCAAATGTAAATCTTTCAATTTTAAAATTTAAACAAATGCAATTAAGACAATTGCAAAATTCTTCTGAATTAGTAAATTATTTTTCATCTTTGATTAAACTGCAGCATTTTTGTAAAAGTTAGTCTTTGGTTATGTTTTGTCTTAAGGAATGTTCTTTTGGGGGAGTAAGAGGAGAGGACATGTCTAAGTATTTTTCTTGATTTCAACCAATACTTTTGAGACAAATAATGCCTAAATCCAGTAAATGGAAGGAAATAAAGTTTAGGGCAGAAATAAATGAAATGTAGACTTAAACAAACAAATAAACACACAAATAATAGAACAGATCAATAAAACCAGAGGCTGCTTTTTGGAAAGATCAACAAAAATCAATACCTTTGGCTAGACTTCATTAAAAAAAAGAAAAAAACAACCTCAAAATAAGAAAAGAAAGAGAAGAAATTAACAGTCAAAATCCTCAGAAATACAAAGAATTATAAGAGAATACTATGACTGTCATATGCCAACAAATTAGACAACCTAGAAAAAATGGATAAATTCTTAGGAACATAATCTTACAAAATGGAATCCAAAGAAATAGAAACTTAAATAGACTCATTACTAGCAATAAAACCGAATCAGTAATTTAAAAACTTCTAAACAAAAGTCTAGGACCAAATGGCTTCACAGGTGAATTCTACCAAATGTTAAGGAAGAGTTAATACCTATGCTCAAAATGCACCCCCCCCCAAAAAAAAAGAAAGAGAAAAGTAAGTTTCCAAATTTATTCTATAAGGCCAGCATCACCCTGATATCAAAACCAGATAGACACTATAGAAGAAAACTACAGGATAATATTTCTGATGAACATAGAGGCAAAAATCCTGAATATTAGCAAACCAAATCCAACAATACATTTAAAAAAATCATCCATCACTAACAAGTGGGATTTATTCTTGGAATGTAAGCACCCCTTCAGTATTCAGAAATCAACCATTGTGATACATCATACTAATAAGAGAAACAATAAAAACCATACAGTCATTTCAATGGATACAGAAAAAACATTTGACAAAGTACAATATCCTTTCATGATAAAAATCTTCAACAAAGTAGGTTTGGAGGAAAGATACCTCAACATAATAAAAGTTGTGTAGGAAATACCCATAGGCAATATTATACGCAATAGTAAAAGATAAAAAGTTTTCCTCTAAGATCAGGAACAAGACAAGGATGTCCGTCCTGTTGGGGTAGATATAGTCCTAGCCACAGAAATCAGACAAAAAGAAATAAAAGGCATCCAAATTGATAAGAAAGATATAAAACTTTCACTATTTGCAGATGACATGATACTATCCATGTATATAAAATTCTAAGGACTCCACCAAAAAACCAGCAGAACTGATCAATGAATTCAGGAAGGCTGCAGGATAGAAAGTCAGTATATAGAAATCCATTGCATTTTTATAAACTCATAATGAAGTAGCAGAAAGAGAAATTAAGAAAATAATCCCACAGCAATTGCACCAGAGGTGTATAAGGAATAGACTTAAGTAGGACAAAGATCTGCACTCTGAAAACTCTAAAACCTTGATGAAAGAAATTAAAAATGATATAAACATGGATGCCTGGGTGGTTTAGTTGGTTAAGCATCTGCCTTTGACTCAAGTCATGATCCCAGGGACTTGGGATGGAGTCCCACATCTGGGCTCCTAGCTGAGCAGGGAGCCTGCCACTACCTCTATCTGACACTCCCCCTGCTTGTGCTCTCATGCTCTCTCTGTTGAATAAATAAAATATGTCTTTTTTAAAAATGACACAAATAAATGGAAAGATATTCCACACTCATGGATTAGAAGAACCAATATTGTTAAAGTATCCATATGACCTCAAGCAATTCAATGCAGATTTAATGCAATCTCTATCAAACTCCCAACAACATTTTTAATAGAACTAGAATAATCCTGAACTTTGTATAGAAATACAAAAGACACCGTATAGCCAAAGCAATCTTGAAAAAGAAGAAGAAAACTTGGAGCTATCTCAATCCCAGATTTCAAGATATACTACAAAGCAGTAATAATCAAAACTGCTTGGTTACCGGCATAAAATAGAGACATACATCAGTGAAACAGGATAGAGAGCCCAGAAATAAACCCACACCCATCTGATCAATTAATCTTTGACAAAGGAGGAAAGAATACACAATAGGGAAAAGACAGTCTTTTCAATAAATGGTGTTGAGAAAACTGGACAGCTACATGCATAAGAATGAAACTGGATCACATTTTTACACAATACATAAAAATAAACATAAGACCTGAAACCATTAAAAATCTTATAAATCCTAAAAGAGAGCAAAGACAGTAATTTCTCTGACATCAGCCATAGCAGCATTTTTCTAGATATATCTCTTGAGACAAGGGAAAAAAAGTAAAAATAAATTATTGGGATTACATTAAAAAAAAAAAGCTTCTGCACAGCAAAGAAACAATAAACAAAACAATAAGACAATCTCCTGCATGGGAGAAGACATTTGCCAATGGCATATGGCATATCCAATGAAGGTTTAGTATCTAAAATATATGAAGAACTTATACAACTCAAAATGTGGAAAGGCTTAAGTCTTAACACCCATATCCAATCTAGCCTATCCAATCCCATCATTGACAAGCTCATCAACTTTCTCTATTCAGGATTAATCTGGATATATTCATCTCACAATGACAGTCTGAGTTGTATGCAATGTTTTTTGCTTTCTCCATCTTTCCATATCCTAACAGGAACTTCTAACCCTCTCCATGTCACCTTTTATGCTTATAGAAATCCTACACATCCTTTTAAGACTGATCCTAATTTCTCTATGTAAAGAATTTCAGGATTACTCGAATTTGAAAACATCTTCCTAGTCTCTGAGATTCTCCACTATCACTCAATTATTTTTTTTAAGATTTTATTTATTTATTAGTTAGAGAGAGAGATAGAGAGAGAGCACAGGTAGACAGAGAGGCCTGCAGAGGCAGAGGGAGAATCAGGCTCCCTGCCGAGCAAAGAGCCCGATATGGGACTCAATCCCTGGACACTGGGATCATGACCTGAGCCGAAGGCAGCCGCTTAACCAACTGAGCCATCCAGGCATCCCGATATCACTCAATTGTTAAAGCATTTGCCACATACTACCTCGCGTGTTAGTTATACATGGCATATTCCAAATTCTCAACTTGACTGCAAGCTTATTGAAGACCAGGAAGTATTATTCATCTTTCTTTTCCCTAGACTGACTTCATATATAACAGGCATTTAAGAAATATTTGAGAAAGAAAGCTTTTTAAAGAATCCTGTCTCACTGAGTGATGGATTGGTAGGCTGATGAGGCTCTTATTTCTCATAAGATATTGAGAGACAATACAGATTTTTTTTTAAATTAAATATTAAAGCACCTGATCTATTATGGGACATATAATAGCACCATTTAAAACTCTCTGTGTTTTAATTTGAAAATGATTATGTTGATACCCAAGGTACAAAATGCTGATTTATTCTAGAGATATCTTCTTGGATTATTGGTTTTTCAACTCTATAGAAATGCTTTCTTAGTTGACATGATATACAGTCAATGCGACATAGAAAACAGCACCCAACCCCCCAAATCTCAGTTGTTTACATCAATGAATTTAGGTTTATGGCCTAAACCTGGCCTGGACTATGCATTGTGTTCAGTTGGCCTCATGCATCTCTTCATTCCCCCTGCACAAGGATGTATTTTTTTCATAGTAAATGTCAGAATCACAGGAGACCAAACCAAATCATGTAAGCACACTAAAGACCTCTGCGTCTTATCTGATATTCCAGTGCTCAAGCAAGTCAAATGAAATCAGCCCAGGTAGGAGGGGAAGCATATTCCTTCTGCTCTGGGAGGAGGCCCTGAAAAGTCACATGGGGCAGATGTCAATGTATAAAACAAACCAACAAACATGGACAAAAGTTTACTTCCTAAAGACTTATTTTTCCTGAAATCAAATTTTGTCCTTTTCCCAGTTACCATAGAAGGAACTCAATACTGGACATGATGAGAAAACCATAATTATCAAGAGTAGTATATTTAATTTATTCACTGATTATAAAGGCCCCTTTAATATCTGCTTCATGCATTGCATGATTAGGCCAATGTTACAGTTTGTGAGGATTTGAAGCAAAAAATGATATGAAATAAATTTAGAGCATGGTTATCTCTTTGGAACATAAAAATATTTCTTAAACAGGATAGCAAAATATCTATGCATAAGTAAATGATTAATAACTTAGATAGGCTTAAAATCAGGAACTTTTTTTCATCAAAATGCACTATTTCTAGAGTGAAAAGACAAATCAGACACTGAAGATATATTTGGCAATACCCTTCCAATGTCATCACCAGCCACCAAAAAAAAAAAAAAGGCAATAAATGAACAATAGTCTTAGACATTTACAAAGAGAATATCGAAATGACAAGCATATGAAAATGTCCTCAAACTCATCTGTCATAAGGAAAATATAAAATACTACAATGAATACAGGGCCCACCCACTAGAATCAGTAAGGTAAACTGACAATTCCAATTGAGGGATATGAAACATCTGGAACTACTGAGATTTTATACTCCTATAACTAACTTGGGATATTGTTATGAAATGCATACTAAAAGTTTCATTCAGGCATAACATAGAACCTAACAAATTGGACCTATTAGGCATTTCCTTAAATATGCCAGCATTTATTCATCAAAAGACATGTACAAGAAAGCTCATGACAGCAAAAAGTTGAATGATTCCTAATAAGAATCCTAATAGTCGAATGCCCACTAATGGTGAGTATATAAAGAAGTTATATGTAAAAATTAAGGCACATCTATAGAGAACTGCACATAAATAATGCATTCTACACATAACAAGCCTCACCAAAAATGTTGACAAAAGGAAGACAGACTCAAACGGGCCAAAAATGCTATGAATCTGCTCATGTAGTTCTCAATTTAAATGAAACTGGGAATACACAAAATTTGCAGGGAAGGGTGAAACTAATAGTATATGACTACTCTCCATTAACAAAGGAGTTTCTTCCTTTTTAAAAACAGAATAACAGAAATGGTTGTGCTTTGGTATTAGGACTAATTTTTCCTCCTGATTTCTATGTTGACTGCAAAGAACTTTGGTGGTGGAAAGCATGTTTCCTTTAATAAGGATGTTTCTACAGGTTTCCTTTAAATAGAAGGAATACTCTGACTTACACAACTTGTTAAGGATTTAGTTATTTTACAAAGTAGCACAGAACTGCCTAAATGTTTATTTAACTATCTTCACCGTTTATTTTAGGCTACTCTTAAAAATTAATAGAGGCCAGCTTGGTCATTGTATGTCAGTTTTATGAGTAATTCCTTTGTGAGTCCTTTAATATAAATAGGTTACCCATTGAGGCATGAATGAGGAGAATGTTTAAGGACAACAGGATGATATTTGATCTACAGCTCCTTTCTAATGTGGCCCATCAGAGATATATTCCTGTATTGCCACATTGTGTAAAACTTCTCTAATGTGGTGTTTGTTTTCTCTTGGCCTCATTAATAAAAAAGGTTTATCTAATGCATTAATCAGTGAACACAAATGATACCCACTGGCAATGAGGATCTATCTGTGATCTTATAAAATGTGCTTATTATTAATGTTGTTTTGCTGGTTATTGCAATTAGGCATGTGTGAAATTTTCCAAAGTGACTTACGGTGATTAATTTCTCAGATAGCAAACCCTCCTGTTCTTTTTATAAATGAGAGTCTAAGATTTATAGATGTTGAGTAACTTCTCCAAATTCACAAATAAAAGATAGCAACAAAAGGACAATCATCAATGACAGTGTCCTTGCTATCAGACTGTCTACAAAAGTAGGACTTGCTTTACATTTAAAAAAAAATCAAAAATAAAATGTCACCAAAATCCAGTGCCAGCTTATCAATGTATTCAAAATATCTCAATCAATGATTCTTAAAATTTTCTGTTACCATAGTAGCATAGAGAATGAACCTGTGTCACAGAACCATCAGGAGGTATAATCTGAAGCAAGCAATGCACAAATAAAGTAAGATATGCTTTATCTTGTAAGTTAATGCAAATTTTGCACTATGGCCTATAGCTATTCATGTTTGTTTCTAATACAAATATAATGTGTAAGATATGCCTTTATCATCCAATAGCCACATATCCCCCAATTAACTGCAATTACCAGAGGATGAAAACCATAGGACTTCTGAAAGAATTATCAATTAATAATGTGCCTTACTTTCTCTTACTCAGATAAAATTATGAGGAGCTACATGTGTCAGCATTTATTTCAGGATACAAACCTATTATAGCATGAAGGATCAGAATTTCAAGGGATTGGCCTAGTGTTCTTCACCTATCTAAGTCTGGATTTCTTTATATTAAACATGACAATGACACACTTACATTTAAGAGTGGTCATGAGGTCTCAGGTGACAAAAATGCATATTATGAAAGTGTTTCTAGGAACCATAAGGAGCCTACAAGTGTTAAGATTCAGTTATTGTACATATGTGAGACATTCGGTTTAGGTGCTAGGGAGACAGTAGTGTGTTAGATAGTCAAATATTCCTGCCCTCAAAATGTTTACATCCTAGTGAGAAGAGAAGTGACACAAGTTTCTCATTTATTATATAGGCTTGCAAAACCCATCCAGCTAAATATTTAGACTTAAATGCAAGATCTGAAAACATAAAATGCCCAGAAGAAAGCTCCTTGACATTGGTCTTCGCAATTATTTTTTGGATAATACATCTAAAGCACAAGCAACAAAAACAAAACAAAATAAACAAGTTGACTATGTTAAACTAAAATGTTTTTGCACAGCAAAGGAAATCATAAAAAAACAAAACAAAAAAACCCTGAGAAACAAAAACGAAAAAGTCAACCTGTAGAACAGAAAACCACGTATCAGATAAGGGGTTAATATCAAAAAAATATAGGAAACTCAAACAACCAATACAAGAAAACAAATGATCCAATTTAAAAAAATAGGCAATGGACCTGAATAGACATTTTTCAAAAGAAGATATTCAAACAGCCAGCAGACACATGCAAAGGTGTCAACATCGTTAATCATCAGGGAAATATAAACCAAAACCACAATGAGAAATCATTTCACATCTGTTAGAATGGCTGTTATACGAAAGATAAGAAATATCAAGTGCTGGAGGGAATGTGGAGAAAAGGAAACACTTGTGTGCAGTTGGTAGGAAAGTAAATTGGTGTAGCCATTATAGAAAACAATAGAGAGGTTTCTCAAAAAATTAAAAATAGAATTACCATGTGATCCAGCAATTCTACTTCTGGGTATATACCCAAAGGAAATGAAATCACTATCTTGAAGAGATGTCTGAACTTCCATGTTCATTGAAGCATTATTTATAATAATCAAGACCTAGAAATCTAGTGTTCATTGACTGATATTAAGACACACACTCCTGCACAAGAATATTTTCCAGTCGCAAAAAAGAAAATCCTGCCACTTGCAACAACATGGATGAACCTAGAAGGCATATTATAAATGGAAGAAGTCAGAGAAAGACAAATACTGTAAGAGCTCACTTATTTGTGGAATCTGAAACAAACAAACTCATAGAAACAGGAAAGAGATTGATAGTGACCAGAAGCTGGGGGCTTGAGGATAAGAAAAATGGGTTAAGCCAGTCAAAAGGTACAAATTTCCAGTTATACAATAAGTAAATTCTGAAGATATAACATATAATATGTTGTACATATTCCTATAGTTAGCAATACTAAATTGTGATTGCTATATACTCTATTACTTGAAAGTTGTTAAGAAAGTAGTTTCTAAAAGTTATGACAGGAAATAATTCTGTGAGATAATGGATGTTCACTAATTTTAATGTGGTAATCATTTTGCAATATATACATACGTCAAATCATTATGTTAGACACCTTAAACATATATAATACTTTAGGTCAATGATCTCCAAATCAGACAAAAAATGAATAATAGACATTGTCAAGTAGATTGAAACCAAATGCCAATTAACTGTTGGATAGAAATTTGAACACCATTTCTTTGTTATTTTGGGATGCAAAGGAAAGAAAAAGCCAAGGCCTATTTACCTAAGGTCATAGAATCAAAGACTGATTAAAAATGAAAGCTGGAAAACAGGAAATGTATTATTGCTTGTAGAGTATTTTGTCCTTTAGAATGACAAATGCATAATTCTGACTGAGGAATTCTAAGAGACTGGCCTCAGCCGTTATCTCAATTAAATTCATTTAAGAAAATACCAGAACCAAACTGCGTTTTTCCATTATATTCTAATATCACTTAATATTTTTTCTCAAGCTCTCTCCCCATCCTTGTTTCCCATATTCTATCCAAACTAAAGCACTAGATACGTAGAAATCAAATTATATTCAATCAATTTAAAATGAACAGGAGAAAAAAAGAACCATTTCATTAAATAAAATTTAATCTAGAGGAATTGATAATGCAATAAAAAATTATATAACAATACTTAAGTCAAATTCAGAGTAAATGAATTCAAGCCATTTTAAACACAAAAATTTCTACAGCATGTATTTCAACATACACAAACCATTATAAAATGACTTTATAAGTATTATATATAATGAGATGAAATGTGTCAATGTAATCCAAGTTAATCCAAGACTCTCTAATATACAAAAATCAGAGTTAAGACTCAGTAAATTTAGTTCATATTACTTAAACATTTTTAATTAAATAAAATTTTATCCAAAGAGCCCAGTCCAGAAACATTTTTATTCAAGTAAGCCAAAATCAATTCAATGTAATCCCCACACACACAAAAATCAAGCTTAGCTTGGATTCATTCTATTTACATACATTAAGTTAAACTCAGTTCCATAGCCAACAAAATTATTCTTCAAAGGTGAAGCAAAAATAAAAGCTTTCTCAGTTACACAAAAACTGATACTGATAAAATTCATTGTCAGCAGACCTGTGCAGCAAGAAATGTTCTCGGAAAAATCATCTCTCACCTGGCTACCCAAAACAAAACATCAACAACAACATCAGGGAACACAAATTGCCAATTTAAGAATCAGGGAGGGGTCATCGCTACATGATCCAAGGAATAGAAAAGAATACAGAAAGACTATTAGAAACTTTATGCCCACAAGTTTGATAATAGAAAACCTGGGTAGTCCTGTATCTGTTATAAAAATTGAATCAATAACTAATAAGCTTCAATAAATAGTAATTAAAAATAAATAAATAATGCACGCATACATACATGCAATGGATCCAGATTGTTTGATTTGCAACGTCTAACAAACATTTAAGAATGATACCAATTTCCCATAATTCCCCCAGGAAATAGACTCAGAAAGAACACTTTCTAACTCTCTCTCTGAGGCCAGTATCACCGTAACACCAAAACCAGATAAAGACATTACAAGAAAGGAAAACTACAGAACAGTATCTTTTATGAATATAGATTCAAAATTCTTCAACAAAATACTATCAAATCACATTCAAACAACAGGAATTAGAAACCATAACCCCCTATGTATTGACTCATGGACTGTCCCTGCATACAGACAGCAAAGAGAAACCTATGAGGTAGACCCCTCCAGATTGGTAGGTGGCAGATTTAATAAGAAAGGGAACTTACATGCAAGGCTTATCTTGAGTGACCACAAGAGGAATACATCTAAGGGCACCTGGGTGGCTCGGTCGGTTAAGCAGCCAACTCTTAGTTTTGGCTCAAGGCATGCACTATTTCACAGTCCTAAGATTGAGCCCCATGTCAGGCTCTGTCCTCAGGCTCTGAGTTTGCTTCAGATTTTCTCTCCCTCTCCCTCCAGCTCATGCACATCACCCCCAACCCTCAAACAAATAAATAAAATATTAAAAATAATAAATAAAAAGAAGAGTAGGTCACCCAGCCACCGGCCGGAATCTTAAAATTTATTTTATGTAGAGGCCTTAACTGGGTTTTGTCATGTGTACCACCTAGCAAGTCTCAGTAACACCTTGCTCTCTCAATGTGAATCTTGAAAATAGCTCCAGCAGTGGGAACCATGGGCAGAATATGCATTCCAAGGACAGGAGTGGGGGATATGAGCCTCTGATTTCCTAGGCCCAGCCCACAGGTCAACTAGAGGTCAAGTCCTCTAAATGACCTCCTCCAATAGTGGGATCAATTCCAGGTATACAAGGCTGAATCACAGGTTGGGGAAGGGGAAAAAAAAAAGAAACAAACAAACAAACAAACAACAACAAAAAAACAATGGAATTTTCTACAACAGGCTAAAGGAAGAAAAATAATATGCTTATATAATTTTTGCTGAAAAAGCATTTAACAAAATCCCATATCTATTCATTATAAAAACTCTCAGGAACTTTAACAGAGAGGAACTTCCTCAACTTGATAAAGAACATCTTTAAAGAAGCTATAGCTAACATCACACTTAATTGTAAGAGGCTAGATACTTTCTGCCTGAAATTAAGAACAGGGCAAGGATATGCTCACTTATCATTCCTACTCCACATTGTAAGGAAGTCCTAGATAGTGCAATGAGGCAAGGAAAAGAACTACAAGGTATACAAATTAGAAAATAAAATATTTTTAGAAATATATTAATTATAATCTAGTAATTTAATTAACCCCTATCTAGATTATGCCACCTGTCTGTGATTAAATTTCAACTTTGTTTATACTTATGTTGAGAAGTGAATTTTTCCATTGAGGAAAATTCACTTTGGTTTAATTTAAAGCAAAGATTAGCCGTGACAATAGGTTGTAATATTTTTGTGCATGTTAAAAATATGAGTGGCAATTAAATTTTGGATTTGTTTGGGTCCTAGATCTTTATATAATAAACAGTCTTCCAGAAAGATTTGTAAAGTGGCTCAAGACCACTTTAACTCACTTAAAATCTCTGCTAAATTTCTATAATATGGTAGATTTCAATTTAATTCAATTAAAATCCCTGGTAAATTTTCTGTAATGTGGTGAAGTTCACCTTGGCTGAAAATTAGAATTTCCTTGAAAGCCTTTTAAAATTCCCAATAGCCCTGCCTCACCTTAGTAATACTGATTGGTTTTAGGGCAGGGCTCTTAGTAATCCTAATTGCTTTTAGGGTAGGGCTCCTGCACAGGTAATTTTTTAAAAATTCCCCAGGTGATTTTCATATGAAGCCAGTTTCCAGAACCACCAGTTTAGAAGCTGTTACTATTCATATCGCCAAATATTTCTTGGCATCTCTACTTACAAAATTGGCCATAGAACTGCTTATGGCAATTTCCTTTACCCACCTGGGTTAGAATATAGTAGGCATATCAAGACCTAGAATCTAACAAAATTTACAGAAACATTCTAGAATGATAGGGAATCCCAAGTAACTGGATAAATCTGTATATTAGTGTTTCTAGAACTTTAGTGTGTAATGAATCATCTGGGGATCTTGTTAAATTGCATTGCAGATTCTGATTTAGATCATCTGGAGGAGGGGGACTGACATTCTGAATTTTTAACAGGCTTCCGTGTCATGCTAATTCTGATACTACCGGTCCATGGACCACACTTTATAGAGAAAAACAAGCTTGGCTTCAGCTGCTGGAAAGACAGTCGGGGAATCCTGGCCTTCCTTGCAAGGTTTCAGTATTGTAGCTCTGCAGTTACTTTTTCTCTTCTCAACATGAAACAAGAATTGCACACATGCTCTACGCATTCTGTATTTAAAGATCACAGTGTATGTTAATTTGACATGTTTTCCCTACTTAAAGGAGGATACCGGTATACATATGAGAGACCACACTGAGGTAAATTTAATTAATCTGTTTATTAAAAAGCAAGTCACTTGCACACTTGGCCACTTAATGGATCATTAATAATAATAAACTAAAACAAAGCTAATACAATGTCTTCATTATTAACAAACGCCTAAGTTCATTCTGATGCCTTGGGAATCAGTCTTGGGCCCTGCAGGGCAAGGGAGCCACCCTGAGCTTAAACTCTGCTTCGTCGGGAATGTTCATTCTACAATCTTGGTAGTCACCTAATTCTGGAAGAACTGAAATATTAGACAAAGAGATGCAGTAGTGGAGTTGGTGTTGTCATTAGGTGAGGCATGCGTTTAAGGAAAAAAAACGAGCTCCCTGGAAATCATCAGTCTAGTTTCTCCCACGGCATGCAGGTCTATGTAGGGCTCAGCAGACAATGTGAACGCATATAAGTTACACTGTTATGTATTCAAGGTTTCTTTTAACTGTTTCATGGGAGGGATGGCTGGGTGGCTCAGTCAGTTAAGCATCTGCCCTCAGCTCAGGTTATGATTGCAGGGTTCTGGGATCGAGTCCCAAGCCTTGCTTAGCGCCGAGCCTGCTTCTCCTGCTGCCCCTGTGCTTGTGTGCATTCTCTCTCTCTCTCTCTGACAAATAAACAAGTAAAATCTTTAAGAACAAATACAGGATTTTTTTTTTCAAGAACCTGAACCAGGTAAGTTTATAGATACGAGAACTGGATGATTTGTGGGCAGGAAGCCCAGCAGGCCATTGCCGCCAAGATCTGTCCAACTAGATCCATCCTAAATGGAAAATATTTCCAAGAAAATTTACTTTTCAAAAGTGTTCTTAGACTTGGTGGTCCTACATAAAATTTACTGAAAGTGATACTGCTTTCTTCGGATGATGACAATAAGAAGTTAATAGCGTGAAGCTTTTCTTTTCTTTTAATTAAGATGGAGACATTTTAATAAACTAAATGTGTAAACATGCATAGTGACATCTATGTGGTGTTCAGACAGTTTCACCACAATCCTAACACACAGGCAAATGCGCTCCAACACACAGATTTTTAGTTAATAATGTGTATTATATTTTCAGATGCATAGTTGTTTTACCCATCCAGACGCTTCTCTTACCCAACCAAACATTTTCAAAGCTCATTAGCACATCATTGTATATATGACAATTTCACTTGCCACAGCATTTTCTTGTTGATTGCAGGGTGGAGAATAGTTCCCTTTGGTGCCTTTCTCTCTCATCTGGAGCACAGAACCTAACTGCTGTGACCAGTTACGGGAAAAATTTGGCACACCAAAGGCCCCCTATGGAGATCATTCCAATGTGTTTCCAGAGGTAGCATCTGTGTCTTTGATTGACTTCCGGGCTGGCTCCTTGTGAGACCTCTTGAACTTCTCTAATGTTGACACTTAGAACAGCTGTGGATTTCCTTGTTGGATTCAGTTCAAATAACATATACTCATACACAGATTATCATTCTGTGTTTTATTAATGAAAAATGTATACATTCTGGAAAATTTGAGCAGTAGTTGATGAATAAATATGACGGTCTCTAATATGATCAGATTAACAACCACAATGTTATAACTACCATTCCTTTACAACCCTTAAAGGTAAGTATACTGGGGCATCTGGGTAGCTCAGTCGTTAAGGGTCTGCCTACGGCTCAGGTCATGATCCCGGGGTCCTGGGATTGAGCCCCTCATTGGGCTCCCTGCTCAGTGGGAAGCCTGCTTCTCCATCTCCCACTCCCCCTGCTGGTGTTCCCTCTCTCACTGTCTCTCTCTCTCTCTGTCAGATAAATAAAATCTTAAAAAAAAAAAAAAAGGAAAAAGAAATCTCCCCTTAGGAAAAAAAAAAAAAAAAGTAAGTATACTGTCAAATGACATGCTTTACTGGACTGTAGGCTGTGAATGATTTTTTTTCCATAATTATTGAATCACGAAGTGTCAAAATTAGGATTTTTATTTTGTGACAGGAACATTGTAGGATATCTGCACCTAATACTTAACGATCCAGTGTAATGACTGTCTTCTAAAAAGTTGGTTTGGTGGTTAGCTTCTACAGTTAGAAGAACTGTAATAGTAACTTCTACAGTTAGACTTGAAAGTTAAACTTTAGTTATATTTTATATTATATTCACATTTAATTATATTTTATAATACATAAAAATATTTCTTGGCAAGCAAGAAATAAATACGTTACATGAAAATAAAACTATTGGGGCACCTGTGTGACTCAGTTGGTTAAGCACCTGCCTTCAGCTCACGTCATGATCCTGGGGTCCCAGAATTGAACCCCCCAAGGGGCTCCCTGCTCAGAGGGGAGTATTCTTTTCCCTCTGCCCCTTTCCCCCTCCACTTGTGCTCTCTCTCTTTCTCAAGTAAATGAATAAAATATAAAAAAAAAAAACCTTTACTCTTTAATGTCAGGATCATTCCCAATTAAAAGCATAAAGCAAAGGTTTATTTTAATAATGAGCCCTCAGTGAAGAGGCCATGTGACATGAGGAATCTTCAGAGAGCTATAAGATTCTAGAATTCCAAGTATTAATGCTTAACTAAAAGTGCACCATGCAATTGACTATAAACAAACTTATTTCTGAACAATCACTCTAAGTCTTATCGTTTGCTTTACCCTCGGTTCTTATAAAGTAGGAGTGATCAAAAGCCAAAATTAAAAAATTTCAATGAAAGATTTCAGGAAGCTTGTAGCTATATTTCAGTGTCATGTTTTTTGTTGTTGTTGTTGTTGTTGTTTCTTTTTAAATCACTCATCAGGGGGCACCTGGATGGCTCAGGTGGTTAAGCCTCTGCCTTCAGCTCAGGTCATGATCCGGGTGTCCTGGGAACAGGTCTCTGTTCAGGGGGAAGCCTGCTTCTCCCTCTCCCTCTACCTGTCTCTCTGCCTACTTGTGCTCTCTCTCTCTGTGTAACATAAAACATAAAGTCTTTAAAAAAAATAAATACATTACTCATCAAAATTGCATTGATTATAAATCTTCCCTAGCTAAATTCTATTGCTTTAGTGTCTGTGGACTGACAGCACAGTCTACGCAGTGGTTGAAACCTGAGTACCTTCCAAGTGCAGCTCGTCTTCTGCAACCTCAGCAACTCTTCCCTTCTTTTTTTTTTTTTTTTAAAGATTTTATTTATTTATTTGACGGAGAGAGATCACAAGTAGGTAGAGAGAGGAGGAAGCAGGCTCCCTGCTGAGCAGAGAGCCCGATGTGGGACTCAATCCCAGGACCCTGAGATCATGACCTGAGCAGAAGGCAGCGGCTTAACCCACTGAGCCACCCAGGTGCCCCCTCTTCACTTCTTAAGATCAGGACCAACGCACTCATTCATGCATTCTTACTAACTCCTTTATAATTAAAATCCTCCATTCAATAAATCCATGGATTGGTATTCAATACCATTGTCATTCACTTATTCCATCAGTTTTCATTTTGTAGGACAAACTTATGACCCTTTTTATTAATTTTAAACACAACATGCATAACAACACTTGTATTATGCAATCAATTGTAACTCAATATTACAATCATTATTACATAGTGATCATTATTAATTCAGAATAAAAAAAGATTACTTCCAGATAATGACTCATGTGTTTAAAAAAATTGAATGCCTC
>RCUC01153958.1:0-69257 GCA_003697995.1 Taxidea taxus jeffersonii | reverse complement strand
GGGAGAGGTCAGGAAATGTGAGGGCTAATGATTGGCCATTGGATTCATATTCTGGAGTCATTGACGACTTCAATACGAGTAGCTTCAACAGAGTTTTGGGGGCAAAATCCTAATGTGTGAATGTTCAAAAGAAAAGCAGAGAAAGAGGAATTGGAGGAAGTATTAACACTTCTTTTTAAAAAGATTTTATTTATTTATTTGACAGAAAGCAAGAGAGGGAACACAAGCAGGGGGTAGTGGGAGAGGGAGAAGCAGGCTTCCTGCTGGGCAGAGAGCCCAATGCGGGGTTCGATTCCAGGACTCTGGGATCATGACCTGAGCCCAAGGCAGACGCTTAACAACTGAGCCACCCAGGTGCCCCAAATATTAACACTTTTGAGTAGTGTCGCTGAAAGGAAAAGCAGGAAAATTACAAATGTTAAAAAATACATATTTTAATCTATAATTAGTAGATATTAGATATATGTATATCATGACTCTATACAAAAATGTACCAATAGTAAAATTTATAAATACATATATTTTATATACACATATATCCAGGTATGCACATATAAAAATATATATTAATCAGACAAGCTAAACATGGCTACTCAATTTTTTCCCAAGTGTGGTAGAAATGATGGTAAAAACAGGCTTGTGTTTGGGGTTTTTTTGTGGGGGGAGGATGGTCAATATAGTATTAATTAATTGAAGCTTGGATTTTCTTTATTTCCAGGTTTAAGAAGTTCGATGACAAATACCTGAGGAAGCTTTTGATTCGCGAAAACCGACCCAAGTCAAGCATTGTGTCTTTATATAAAAAGCTTGAAATAAAACATGCCATCGAGATGGCAGAGACGGGGATGATAAGCGCAGTTCCTTCTTTTGCATCTCTGAAGTAAGTATGGTCTTGCAAATAAAAGTACTACTAAGTGTGTCTTATAGTTTTTTGAAAGCAGTCATGGTAACAAATTTCATCTATGCCCTAGACTTCCCAGAAGAATGAGATTCTGGTTAAAATGTGAAGCCTAGAAATGTACCTTCTGTTACGCTACATCAGGTCCCATCATGTTGTGTTATCTTACTTACAATTGGCTAGCCAGAAAATACCTTGTCACGTTTAGGGCAATTACGCCTTTGTTATATTTTCTTGCAGTAATTCATTGCTTTGGCAAAGTGCCTCTTCAGCAAGCATTTTGAAATGGAATATCTTAAGGTGTGTGATTATAAGTATGCGTGTAACTATATAGCTGTTTCCTCATAGATTACTCATCCAGTCATAGTTGAAGGCTTGCAAAGAACAGTAGTGATCACCTGGTACAGTGGTTCTCAATTGAGCCTGCACATGAAAAATATCTTAGGAGCATTTAAGTAACACAGATGTCCAGGCCCCACGTACAGCAGTAAACCCCAAATCTTTGGGGGTAAGGCCCAGGTATGGGTATATTTTCTTTTAAAGCTCTTCAGCTATTTCCAGTATGCAGTCAGGATTGGGAGCCATTGTTTTTTCTGTCTCCCTAGTTTTAAAAATGAGGAAATGAAGATTCAGAGTGGTAAAGTTACTTACCCAAAATTTTAGAGCAAATCCATAGCAGGACAGTAACAGCTCCATTAACCATAGGTAGTTTTACCATGTAAACATCAATCCTTCCCTACCACAAAAATGACAGAAATTACTGGTTCTGCTGATTTCTTCTTTCACTGATGAGCTTGAAGTACCTTTAAAATACATGTCACCTAATTAAAATACAATCTGTGGGAGAGCCAGAATGAGACACGAAATTCCAAATCACACCCAACCATATAAATTAGGCTTTTTACTAAGACTGTAAATCCCCTATTAAATATATAGGAGTTTACATGATCCAGAAGAAAAAGAAACGGTGGTCAGGAGAGCTTGGAGGTACAGGCATTATACTGACCAAAAAACAGTAGTGGTGTGAGCAGAGTGACTGATTTATAGTTCCACCCTGCCATAATTCACCCTGTGACCTTAAGCTGGTTCATCTATTTCCCTGAGATTGAGTTTCTTCCAAGTGGAAAATGGGACTAGACTTGATCTTTGTTTCCCTCTAGCTTTACAAGTTAACGATCTTTCTTATGCGGTATTCTGTTTGCAGTTGTAGCAAGGGATAATTCAATTATTCAGCTTCACAAAAGAGAGCCAATGTCCTTGTGATCACAGGAGAAAAAAAATCTTAGTTTTACTCCCTGTTTATACTTCATTTAGAAATTGGTAATAAGCAGAGCAAAGGGAAAGCTTATGGAAGTAGGTAGCAGAATTAATGGTCAGCTGCATAGTTAGATAAATGAGTACCATATTGTCCATTCCGCATCTCCTGAAATGTTTTCTTTAAGGGAAATTAAAAGCAAAAAGGGAGGTAATAAGGAATTGTATTTCTGGCAGTAATGGACTAAGTGTTCTAGACAGACTATCCTAGGAAAACAACTAGGAAAAAAGAACAAAATATATTTTAAAAATCTGCTTAATAGCTGGAATGTACCAGGACAATGAAGAATTTCTTGGCTTAGAGTCAACAGAAAAGGGAAGTCCAAGAAGATGGAACTGGCATTTGGAGTCCTTTTCCCCCTGGGTCACCGAGAAATGATCTAAGAGTCTAAAAGGCTAAAACAGAAGTTTTGACAGACTAATTGGTCTTTGAGAATAAAATTGGAATTTAGGACCTACCAAGAAAGAAGAGCTCTTGTGCTCAGCTATAGGTTGTTACTTTAGGATTCTACACCTTAACCCTCAAAGGAAAGAAGACTGACCTAGAGTTATCTCAATCCATGATTGTTTAAATCATCTGAGATTGATACTACTTTTATCCCAGCTGACTGAGAGAAATAAACTTAAATCTTCTCTGGAGGAAAAAAAGATTATAAAGAGTCTTAAACTATCTCCATAATTTTTCACATATAATGTCTAGCAATGAATCAAAAACATATAAGTAGATAAGGAAATGCTATCAGAACCTTTGAAAAAAAGATAAACAAAAGCAGTAGTAACAGACACTCAAGTGAGTTTCAGATAGTTGAGTTAGGGAGTTTAAAATTAAAAGTATGTTTAAGGATGGAAAATGGTATCAACAATTTTGACATTGTCATGGAGATGATATAAATAAAAAAGACCTAAGTGGAATATATGAGCTAAAAATTAACTAAATTTAGGATCTCATTTGATGGTGTAAAAGATGTGACACAGTTGTAGAGAGAATTGATTGATTGGAAGATAGGACAGAAGGAATAATCATAATGAAGCATATAGTGAAAAAGACAATATGGAAAATATGGGAAACAAAGTAGAAAATATATGGGATATTATAAAACATTCTGAGAGGAGATGAGAGATAAATTAGTAGGAATAGTATTTTAAGAGATCATGACTGAGCATTTTCCCAAACAGATAAAAGACATGAGCTATGATAAGCCCCAAACAGATTAAGTTAGAAGAAAACCAAAACCAAAGACTAGTAAAATTGCTACAAGTCAAAAACACAAAGAGAAAATTTTAATCAGAGGAAAGAAGAGATCTATTTTCTTCAAAAGAGAAAAAAGAACATACCTGACAACTGATTTTTCAACAAAAGCCATGGAAATCATTGGCATCCTCCAAATTCTGAAAGAAAGTGATGACTTAGGGTTCCATATCCTGCTAAAATATTCTTTTAAAAAAAGGTAGAATAAAAATATTTTCAGATAGATTGAAAAGCCATCATACTACACTGAATGATAAAATGTTTCAGACAGAAGGAAGAATCACCTAGAAGCTTGGAGATTAAGGAAGGAATTAAAATAATGGAAAAGATAAATATTTATAAAACCTAAATGAATAGAAATTACATAAAATAATAATGTATGTGGGGTTTTGAGTGTAAATAGAATTAAAATTAACAACAAAAATAGCTTATAAATTGGAGGAGGGTGACTAGTGTTGTTGTATTCTAATTTTGTAATCCCAGGTAACCACTGAAAAAACAGTAAAAGAATGTAACAAGCTAACAGACCAGGGAAATAAAACAGCCAAATAAAATAAAATTTAAAAAGCAACAGAGTAGAAAAAACAAGTATAGAATAGAACAAATAGAATGCAAATAGTAGGATGATAGCTTTGAATCCAGAGATAATTATATTAAATATAAATTTTTAAAGATTTTATTTATTTATTTATTTGTTAGAGAGAGAGAGCGAGCACAGGCAGACAGAGTGGTAGGCAGAGGGTGAAGCAGGCTCCCTGCCGAGCAAGGAGCCCGATGTGGGACTCGATCCCAGGACGCTGGGAACATGACCTGAGCCGAAGGCAGCTGCTCAACCAACTGAGCCACCCAGGCGTCCCAATATTAAATATAAATTTATTCCATTTAAAAGGACAGATGATCAGAATGGATGAAAATATACAACTCACTAGATGTTGCTTATAAGAGCTAGTGCATTTATCTCAGGGTACAGAAAGTTTACAGGTGAAAGGCTGATAAAAAGGTATCTTGTTGAAGCACTACAATAGAAAGTTTGTGTAATTATTATCATAAAATGTAAACATTATGGGAAAATATTGCTAGGCATAAAGAGATTCATTTCATAATGATAAAAGGCTCAATTCTAAAAGTAGATATAAAAGTCTAAATTAGCATACAAATAAAAACCTAACCTCAAAATATGTAAACCCAAATGCAACAGAGCTATAAGTAGAAATATACAAACTCATAATCATAGTGGATAATTTTATAGCTCTTCTCCTAGAAACTGACAGTACAAGCAGATAAACTTTCAGTAAAGATATAGAAGATTTCAACCACATAATAAACAACCAAGTCTTTAAAAGTTTCACACATGATATGTTCTGTTACCAGAAAGGAATAAAAAACAAAATAAAATCTAAAACAGTATAAAAAGTCAAATATCCCTTTACTTAGAAGTTAAATGAAAACTGAATTAAATAAATTATGATATAAATCAGAAAATATTTTGAAAAATGTGACATATGAAAACTTGTGTAAATCATTGTTTAAAGGGAAATTTTTTTAACATTTAATAAAAAAACCATTTTTAAAAACATTTAATGTAAAAAAAAGAGTCAGGCTGAAAATCAATAATCCATTCTAGGAACTTAGAAAAAGGAACAATAAATTAAACCCATAAAAGACCAGAAAATTTGAATAGTACTCAAGCATTAAGTTAATAAATCTGTAATTGAAATTGTTTCCACAAAGTAACCCCCAAGTCCATATGGCTTTATTTGTAAATTGTACCAAACATTTAAGGAGGAGATAAAACCAATCTTGCACAGACTTCTTCGGAAAGTAAGGAAAGATGGAAATCTTCCCAAATTGCCTTATGGGACTAGCATAATTTTGATATTAAACCTGATAAAGACACTTATACAGAAAGAAAATTATAGACCTACTATTTCTGTAAAAATTCCAAACATAATATTAGCAAACCAAATCCAGAGATATGTAAAAAGATATATATCAGAATAATTTCAATTTAGTCCAGGAATATAAAGGTGGGATAAAAGTAAAAAAATCATTCAGTTGTTTGCCACTTTTACAGAATAAGAGAAGAGAAATCAAGGGTCATTATTTATCTGTCATTGAGGCAGAAAAATTATATGATAAAATTCGATATCTATTCTTGATTTTTTAAAAAGTATTTTATTTATTTATGAGAGAGAGAGTGCATGTGCAAGCAGTGGGGGGGGAGCAGAGGGAGAGGGACAAGCAGACTCTGCACTGAGCTCAGAGCCTGATACAGGGCTTTATCTCACAACACTGAGATCATGCCTTGAGCCAAGATCAAATTGGACACTTAACCAACTGAGCCAGCCAGGTGCCCCTCTATTCTTGATTAAAAAAATATACACATATAAATAGACTAGAATAGAAGAAATCCTTTCTCAGGCTGAAAAAGTTTATTCATTAATTATCTGTGGCGAATAGTATTTTTAATATTGAAATGTTGAAAGGTTTACCTTAAGATTGGAACACAGTTGCATATCATTATGATTTCTATGAATATTGTACCACTGCTAAGCAAAAAAAAAAAAAAATTGAAGATTAAAGATAGCAAAAGAAGGCTGTCATTATTCCCAAATAGCTTGATTGTTTTCACAGAAAATCCAAAAGAATCTATGGATAAATAATTAGACATAATAAATTAATTTATCCAGGTTTCTTAATACATGGTAAAAAAAAAAATCAGTGGTAGTTTTCCTAAATATCAACAAATAGAAAGTGACATTTAAAAAAATGCTTGAGGGGCGCCTGGGTGGTTCAGTAGGTTAAGCCTCTGTCTTCAGCTCAGGTCATGATCTCAGGGTCCTGGGATCGAGCCCCACATCGGTCTCTCTCTGCTGAGCTGGAAGCCTGTTTCCCCCTCTGTCTCTGCCTGCCTCTTTGCCTACTTGTGATCTCTCTCTGTCGAATAAATAAAATATTTAAAAAGAATAATAAAAATTTAAAAATGCTTGATTCAGAATAGTATCATGAAACATATATAAATATCAAACATCAAAATGTAATTTAGTGAATATGTGTGAAACCTCTCCACAGAAAGTCTAAAACAGATAAAGACTATATTAATAAAAAGAAAGACTCAATATTGTAAGATTTTCAATTCTTCTCAAATTGATGTATGGATTCAAAGCAATTTTAATAAAAATCCCAATGTGTTTGTGTGTGTCTGTGTCATTAGGCAGTCTGGTCCTAAAATTTCTGTGGAAATGTAAAGGGCCACAATTAACCAAGACAAAATTGTCTTCAAAGCTGAAGAACAAATTTGAAGGATTTATACTATTAGGTAGCAAGACTTTCTGTAGAGCACCTGTGACTGAGACAATGGGATTCTGAACAAAGACAAAATAACAAATAGATCAGTGGAACAAAGTAAGAGTTTGGAAGAGACCCACACATATATGGATAATTGTTAATGTCAAAGTTTATAGCAAAAAGCTGTCGGGAAAAGATGGCCTTAAAATAATGGCCCTGGGTCAGTTAAGGATCCATATGGAGATTAAGTGGAATTGAACACAACTTCACATTATATCAAGCCAAGGAGTATCATAGGTATGCATGGGAGTGGGGAAACTATAAAGCTTTTATTATATGAGAGAATTATATTGTATTATATGAGAGAATTATATTGTATTATATATCTCATATATAAAATCTCATATATATTATGTATTTTATCTAATATATATATCATATCTCAAATATAATTTATATAAATTATATATCTCATATATAAATTATATATCTCATATATATTATATATCTCATATATAAAATCTCACATATAATGTATTTTATCTCATATATATCTCAAATATAATTTATACACATAAATTATATATTTCATATATATTATATATCTCATATATAAAATCTCATATATCTCTCATATATAAAATTATATTATATATCTCATATATAAAATTATATGAGAGAATATCCTGTTACTGTTGTGATAGGAAAATATTTCATTAAAGGAATGAAAAGGCAAACCATAAAATGGAAGAAGATACTTGCCTCACAGAAAACTGAGAGAGGTCTTAAAAAAAGAAATGATAGTCCCATGGAAAAGTGGACAAGAGACTTGTTCCGGCAGTTTACAAAATAGGATATCCAAATAGCCAATAATATATGTGTTCCAAAATATGTATATGAGAATACTCATAAAGCATTATTTGACGTAGTCAAAATTCAGAAATAGGGCAAATACCTCTCAACGGAAAAATGGATAAATTGTTATATGGTCATGTAATGGGATTTCATACAATGAATAAAATGAACAAAACACAGCTACATGCGATAACACAGAGGAATGTCTAACACAATGCTAAACAAAAGAAGCTAAATTTAAATGATTACCTACTGTAAAAAAATAAATATATACCTACATAAATAAATAAATAAATAAGACTATCTATCGTAGTAGTAGGTACTCTCCATTTATATAGGTAAGACTCCATTTATAGAGAGTTCAAATTCAGGTACAACTGTTCTGTCAGCTCAGAAGTTAGGATGGTGGTTGTTTTGTCAAAGAGCAGGGAAGTAGAGATGGTTGGGGGGTGGAATATGATGTGGTTTCTGGGGTTTTAGTTCATGTTCTGTTTTTTGACTTGGGTAGCAATTATACAAGTACATTTGCTTTGTGATAGTTCATTGAGCCCTACATGTAAGATTCATGTACTTTTCTCTTTTGAATTATATTCCAGTAAAATATATTTTAAGTATAAACAAGGGAGGTAGTTGTGTACTTATCACTAGAGTTATACAAACATTTGTTGGATAAAACCAGAATATCAGATCCCTAAAAGATGGTCACCTCTTGACCTTCTAGCCCTTCTAAAATTCTGTGAATTAACTTAGCTGATCAAAAAACCCTATTAGAGGGGCACCTGGGTGGCTCAGTGTGTTAAGGCTCTGCCTTCGGCTCAGGTCATGATCCCAAGGTCCTGGAATCGAGCCCCACATTGGGCTCTCTGCTCAGCGGGGAGCCTGCTTCCTCCTCTCTCTCTGCCTGCCTCTCTGCCTACTTGTGCTCTCCCTGTCAAATAAATAAATAAAATCTTAAAAAAAAAAAACCAACAACCTTATTAGAAACCTAGACAGCTGTCCAAACAACAATGCCTCCGTCTAAGAAGATGCTTCCTAAAAACTCATCCATGCAACTGAGGTTGAGGCAAAAACGAATCATTTATAGTTAGGCAAGTCTGTTCTGCTGAAGCCTTAGATTTCTGTGTTCATTCCTTTGTGTTCCTCCATTACCCTTTGGGCATAGGTAATTAATATCATACTTGTTTTTCAGTAACAAGTTTGCTGTAAAACAAAAAATAAGAGAACTGTGCTCTTCAATTGGTATGTCCCTAGCCCATCTTCCTTAAGACCTGCATTAATGTATATTAACCTTCTCAGCTTTAATTGTTCTTCTTATCTATGTATTTTATTGTACTGTATATTTGTGTAGGCCCCCTCAAAACCTTTTTGAAGCAGTTAGAATAGAACTGTATAAATACAGTTGGTTCTCATTGTTGGCAGTAGTTATGTTCTATAAAATTGCCATGAATGCAGATTTGAGAATACCAAACACTTGCTCCTAGGAGAAATGCAGGTTTAGGTCCTTATGAGCCTCTGGCCCTGAAGACATTTTCCTCAACCAGCTGATACATAACCTTGTTTTATGTATGTTTCCATTTAAATACCCTATTTTTCATATATATATATATGAAAAAACTATATATATGTATATATACATATACATATATATAGTTTCATTAGCACTCCACTTATGGCCAAAAGCACCATAACTCATGCTTGAACAAAACTCATCTGACATGACTTTTCTCTGGAAGGCACATTACAGCTTTCTTTTGCTTGGGAGTGTTCAACAGCACTTCAGACCTATGCTTCAGGGCCATTTTTTTTTTTTTTAAGATTTAATTTATTTATTAGAGAGAGTGCACAAGCACAAGCAGACAAAGAGGCAGGCAGAGGCAGAGGGAGAAGCAGGATCCCTGCCGAGCAAGGAGCCCGATGCGGGACTCGATCCCAGGACGCTGGGACCATGACCAGAGCCGAAGGCAGCCGCTTAACCAACTGAGCCACCCAGGCGTCCCGCTTCAGGGCCTTTTTAAGCAGTGAAACCACCAAACAAAGCACAACAATGTGAAAAATGTGTCATTAAATAGACCATGGAAAGGACATTTGTTTACAGTACAGGAGCTGAAACAAGAAGGCAGAACATTGTCACGTTCAGCCTCATCTAGGAAACTGTGTGTTGTGGAACTCAGATTTTCCCCCACTTTGCATATGTCTATGAAAAAGTGTTATGAGTTTTGCACAATGTTCATAAGTAAATTTTAGCAAGTAGGTGACTTTGACTTTGCAAATATGAAATCCTTGAATAATGATGATTGACTGTATATACCTACCTATTATAAATGGTGTCTTTGCAGATATTTTTAAGAAGTGTTTAAAAGAGTAGGCCTTAATAGCAGAATGTAGGTAAGTTTCTGTTGGAACAAACCCAATTGTGTATTACCATCTTAAGGAGTATTAAAAATAATAAAGTGATGGCATTATAAGCTACTACAATTTTTCTTCTTTAAAAATACTTGTGTGGAAAAAAAATAATTGTGTGAACAGACTAAAAACTTGGGCACGATTAAACTCATTTTGAATAATTTTGAAACTGAAAAGTTTTAGAATTTGGAGTTATTTTAAAATATTGAATACTCCTTAAGTGTATTCTTTAGCTAGGATTCTTAATATTAAATGATATTCTTCTTAAATGATATCATACCTCCAAAAAGGAAAATTTAGGATTCCAATGTTTGTTGCATAGTAAAAGATACTCTTTTTCTAACTTTTCACAGTGATTGTCGTGAAGAAAAAATAAGGAAGCTCACACCTGGTGAAATGGATGAAATTCGAGAAATATTATCCAGAAATCTCTATCAAATCCGTCAGCGAGTAAGGAAATTTTATTTATTTATTTATTTTTAAAAAGATTTTATTTATTTATTTGACAGAGAGAGATCACAAGTAGGCAGAGAGGCAGGCAGAGAAAGAGGGGGAAGCAGGCTCCCCGCTGAGCAAAGAGCCCGATGTGGGACTCGATCCCAGAACCCTGTGATCATGACCTGAGCCAAAGGCAGAGGCCTAACTCGCTGACCCACCCAGGCACCCAAGAATAATTTATTTAGAAAAAGATTTCCTTGCCTTTGGCTAAAAATATGATTCCGATTGTCTGCTACTCAGTTGTAGCGGAGATTGCCCAACAATGATGCCAACCTTTTTGCATGTCCCGCACCAGGCATCTTCTCTTCTCTGAGAGTCCTATCCTGTTAAAGGACCACTCCCTCTCAGACATTATGGGGAAAGGATAAGAGTCTGCCAGGAGTTCTGCTTCTATGGTTTTGGAGATAAAAACATCTGAGTTAACTAATTGTGGCTCTCTTTTAATTTTTTTTTAATGAAATAGCTTTATAACTTACAGAAAACTTACAGCTTTAAGAAAACTTATTAAAATGTATTTAATCTTCCTTGTTATTCAGTAAGTGCTACAGTTTCTTCCTTTAGTGCATCTCCCGAGTGACTTCTTTCATTGCTCTTCCATTGTTTTCTTTTTTTTTAAATAAAGATTTTATTTATTTATTTGAGAGAGAGAGAAAGAGCACAAGCTGGGGGCAGAGGAAGAGGGAGAGACAGACAGGGAACGCTATGAGGGCCTCGATCCCAGGACCCTGAGACCATGGCCTGAGCCAAAGGCAGCTGCTTAACTGACTGAGCTACCCAGGTGCCCCTGCTGTTCCATTACTAACACTTCATTCTACCAATTGGCTAATAATATAGCTAACATTTTGAGAATACATACAGTTGGCCATGCTCCATTGCAACATGTATTAACTCAATCCTCCAAGGGGTCTTACTCTTGTTTTCATTTTATAGATGAATAAATTAAAATACAGTGTTGGAGGAAGGTGTCACACCGTCCACATAGTCTGTTGGGAGCCTTCCTCACTCATTTTGGGGTCATTTCTGTACTTTCTTGCTGGTCTCCCCAAAGACTGTCCTCATTCCACCACTCATTACTCTTGCTCTGCCTTTTTCCCCATAGCATGTTTAATGGCAGCATTCTTCTATTTAAAATGAAACAAACAACAGTTGTGTCTTATAGGCTAAACTCCTCTTTCAGAATTTGGGATCTCTGATTCCGAGTTCTACTGTGGCCAACCTTAAATCTCCCTCCCGTCCCCCAAATGCCCAATTTCTGTCTTTTTCCTTGGCCTGTTCCTCTCTTCTCTGTCTCCACTTGGAACGGCCCACTGGTTCCTGTCAGCTGCTCCATATCCTGCGAGTTTTCAGGTTTCCTCAAAACCTCCATATTATTCCCAGCCCTTTCAATGGGATAGCACTTTGAGCTCATCCCATGCCACACAGTTTTAGCATTTCATGATTTATATTATTTTGTTAGCTTTTGATGTCCAACTAGCAAACACATTTCTCAAGGCAAGATTTGAGCCTTGTTCTTTGTCCCCTTCGAGGTTTCTTCAAGATTTAATATAGTTCAGGACACAGGGATATTCCCAAGAAATATGTATTTATTCTATCAGAAATTGAACTTGATGACTAATTGCAATTCATTTTAGGAAACTTCAGAAACTAAAAATGCATGCCATGGACAGCCCTGGTCTAGAAATTGTACAGCTTCAAATACCAGCATGTGGCTATTGCTAATTCTAGCAGCAGCTTTTTCAGTTTGACAACCTGGTCGAAAAGAAGGGTTCGGAAGTTAATCAAAAGGACATGGCACCACCAAGTGGCCCAAAGTGGTTTGTCTTTATACCAGTGATTCCTATTCAATAGAGAATGTATAAAGATGAACTGTATTCTTTCCCCAGCTTTTAATGATGGCTACCTACATACAAAGTAGTTCAAGGTAGACAGAAGTACTTGATGAATTCCATCATTCTTCTGATTTATGAAGATACAGACTTTTATTAGAAGACAAGAGCTTCCAAATTTTGAACAAATGTTAACTTTTTCTTCCCCCATACGTGTTAACTCTTATGCTTTTTATTTATTTATTTTTCTGCTCTGCACATTCATTAAGTGCCTCACTCAGGTGCAAAGTCAAAGCAGCCTAGTAACGTTTTGGAATCTCTGAGGGTAGCAATCTGTTTTTCTTGTAAAATGTCTCTTGTGTTTTCGTTTCAGACTTTGTCCTACAACAGACACAATCTGACAGCTGACACAAGCGAGCGACAGGCCAAGGAGATTCTAATCCGACGGAGGCACAGTTTGCGAGAAAGCATCAGGAAAGACAGCAGCTTGAACCAGGAGCACAGGGTAACTGCTGTTTGTTACCATTTGTCTGGGGCGAGGAAGGCTTCCAAGAGTAGAACCGACCAACTGCCGTTCTGGAGGTCCTACTGACAGAATGGCCTGCTGAGGGTTGAATCATGGGAATTCTGGGATGGAGTTAATTGTGTGAAGTTTTTCTAGATGTTTCTAGAACAGCTATTATGTTCCAGGCACTGTTGTAGGCACTTGTGGGTGAATGAAACAGACAAAGCTACCTTTGCTTGTGCCCAGCAATGGAAGGTGTTATCTGTTAAGTTAGTAGGCAGTGAGTGCTTGAGGAGGGAGATTGGGAGGACAGGAAAGGGTCAGTCAGGTTACAAATTTAAACAGCATGGCTGGACCAAGCTACATTTGGAAAGTCCTATTTGATCTCCTCAGGGAGAGGTTACAAGCCGCTTGTGCTGGAACTGCAGAATCACAGCAGCTGGAGCTGCAAGTGTCCACCTTTTCATTTGTCCCAGGGCACTGTCAACAAATAAGGAAAATCATTTTTATTTTTTATTTTTTTATTTTTAAAAGACTTTATTTATTTACTTGACAGACAGAGACCACAGGTAGGCAGAGAGACAGGCAGAGAGAGAGGAGGAAGAAGGCTCCCCGCTGAGTGAAGAGCCCAATGCGGGGCTCGATCCCAGGACCCTGGGATCATGACCCGAGCCAAAGGCAGAGACTTTAACCCACTGAGCCACCCAGGCGCCCCAAGGAAAATCATTTTTAAATGACATTATTATTGATTGATTTCACAAAGCAGACATTGCATCTTAGCATTATTTTTCTTTTAAATTTGAGTATGATTGACACACAATGTTGTATTAGTTTTAGGATTGCATCTCATTTTTAATAATATTCGCTATTGGGTCATCAGAGACCAAAATGGTAATATGTGAACAAGAAGATTATCTTTTTTTTTTAATGTGAAAATGTGGAAGCACTGATTAAGAGTTAAAGAAAGTAGAGATTGTGGCATTTGAATTGTCAGCTAATCAGCTATGGTGATACTTTTCATTCTATCATTTTCAAGACTTACTAAAGTAATTAAAACCTAAATATGCTACATTTTTCATATATTTTCTTTCCATAGATGTTTGTTCTACTTTTTAGTAATACTCTTATAAATAAGTGTCTCTATAGCTTCTCTTTAAGAAGACTCAATGGCGGGGCGCCTGGGTGGCTCAGTGGGTTAAAGCCTCTGCCTTCGGCTCAGGTCATGATCCCAGGGTCCAGAGCCCCACATCAGGCTCTCTGCTCGGCAGGGAGCCTGCTTCCCTTCCTCTCTCTCTCTGCCTGCTTGTGATCTCTGTCAAATAAATAAATAAAATCTTTAAAAAAAAAAAAGATGACTCAATGGCTTTCCTTATTATTTCATTATTCTTATTTCTAATGGTCCCACTTTACTTTCATTTTCCTTAATACTGATTTCTATTTTATTTTTAGAAGAGATTTAGTTGTTTCAAGTGAAATAATTATTACTTGGAACTTTATTCACCATCCCCACAGCCCCTCACAAAGTGATTTTGGAATAAAGAAGTACAAATTTAATTTTTAACATCAGGGTTTGATATAAGATTTTAAATTTCTGATACACAATAAATGACAACTGCAGAGTCTAAGTAAGATTTTCCATGTTTTCCACAGGCTTCCACTTCAACCTCTCGATACTTATCCTTACCAAAAAATACAAAGCTTCCAGAAAAGCTGCAAAAGAAAAAGAATATTTCTAATGCAGGTAATGAATTTAGTTGGAGCAGAATGAGTAAATTTATTTACTAATGTTCATAAAATAGAGAATTTCCCCATCCTTTTTCTTCATGAAGGACAATGAGCTTAATGATTTGCAAGTCTAAAATAATAATATGGTGACTTATTATTAGCATCATGAGCTTTTTGGATGGAGCTTCTTGTACATATTATAAATAACTGAGTCCATTATTTTCCATAATGATTCTATTGGATATAGCAAAAGCTAGTGCTGTCACCTGTGATCAGTGAACAGGTAAACAGAAATAATTTGTAAATTTGTAAATTTGCAAAGGTATATTTAAATTTTTACAATATTCATATATTTTCATAAAGGGAGCCATAAATTTTACTTCTGCCCCAAATCATTAAAGCTTTGACATATAAAGTCTAAATATCTCTTTATTTAATGATAATCTTTATGTAGATGCCAAGCCATTTTCTGTGAACCCTGGGAGCAGTATTAGGATATGGTATTAGGATACCATTATTATTAAATGGTTAAATTAAAATATTATTAAATTAAAATTTTAATTATAAATTATAAAATTAATTTAATTTTAATTTATAAAATTATGAATTAATTTAACTATAAATTATAAAATTAAAATCTTATTATTAAAATGTAGGATGTAAGGGTAACCCCCTTTTATTTTTGGCTGTTTATTTAATTAACCAAGAAGAGGAAAGTCTAATGATGGCTGCTGGTGGTGACAGGTGAGATGAGAAATGAGAAGGGAGGCCAGGCAGCACGCATCCACCAGAATACTCTTTCGTCCCGAGAACCTCAGCTCCCATCCACTGTCCTCCCCACAGTTCTCTAGGACCTGAATTTTGACAACCAGCTAGTTCTGATCACGTGTCTTCCCCCTGTTTGGAAAGTGTGCATTGGTATTTTGGCCCTTTTATGGGAACATAAAGGAGAGAAAGAAGGTTGTCTCTGAGATTCCAGATCAAGACACGAATTTTCAGAATAGCAGCTAATTTCTAGTCTGCTTTCTGTGGCCAGACATGGAGCAGAGCCCTCCTGGGGTCGTTCTGATGGGGCAGGTGGGAGCACAGCAGATGCCGCCTGAAAGTCTCACTTTGAGAGCCAGCTCCACTGCTTACTAATATCTCTTGAACTTCAGTTACTTCCCCTGGCAAATGGGTGATTGTGAGAATTAAATAGGTAAATGCATTTAAAAGAGCTTATCGTGACAGTTGCCTGGCACACATTAAGCCCTTCAGTGTGGGTGTGCACATTCAACATTAACGGCCACAGAGATTGCGTGTTACACCCAGGTCTGTGGACTAGAGGTAGTGAGCTCTCTGATCTCCCCTGCCCAGCCCCCAGGGCCTGAGGGCACAGCAGGTGCTGGACCCACTCATGCATTGCTGAGTCACTTCCAATCCCTTCTCTTTGACACACTTGCCCACGCTGTCCTTCTTCTGCTTTGCGGTAGGCGGCAACAGCAGTGACTCAGACACAGATGTTGGGACCACCGTCCTCAATCTGCAGCCCCGAGCAAGGCGCTTCTTGCCAGAACAGTTCTCAAAGAAAGCCCCCCAGCCCTATAAGATGGAATGGAAGAACGAGGTAGACGTTGATTCCGGACAGGGGCAGCCTTGTACCCCCCCAACTCCCCACAGCAAAGAAGGGGGCACCCAGACCCCAGGAATGCTACGGCAGCCCCTTCTCTCCAAAGGCCAGTTTGGCCCCGTGAAGGAAGACAGTGGGACTGGAGGCGTCCTACCCAGGCCACCACCCAGGCTGGTCCGAAGGGCATCAGAACCTGGCAACCGGAAAGCCCGACTTGGAAGTGAGAAGCCTTAATGGAAATGGCCAAAGCAGAACTGGGATGACTGACCTGGCGCAACTGGGGTTTGTTACTCTGAAACCTGACACAACGGTGGGATCCATTTAATACCCTCTATTCATCTAAATACTTTCATTGGGTAGTAGAGTCACGCCATTGACTGACGGGATGAATGCTTAACCCAAGAAGAGGAAAATCAAAGAAAAAAAGCCCCATAAAATGCCTTTTATGACTTCTCACTAGCACTTATATTCTTCACAAGCATAAAGAAAAAAATTGTGTGCCTTTATTGAACTTGAATGACAGAACTTGAAGTTTTTAACACACCCATGTTGGTGAAAATTTTAATATATACATATATGCCTCAAATTTTATTTATGAAAAACCTATGTATATCTGTAATCAATTTGTAAGCGAAGGGCGTTAAAAATACTCTACATCTTTCCAAAGCGTATAGGGCAGCTCTGGGAGGACGGTGGACCATCCGCTCAGAGCCAAGGTTTCCCCATCCTGAGCTGATGAGCCGTGAGTAAAGGAAGAGCACAGCATGGAGAAGGGATGCCTGGTGAACTCAGACTGGGGAGGCAGTCGGAACGTTTGGGCAGATGAGAAGGCCTGGCTCCCACAACGCAAATTCCTGTGAAATAATAAGTCAGTTGGATTTAATTTGTTCCTCATGCTACCAGACGTTTGAGGGTGACCTAGAGATTCCATCTCTTACGTGTGTTTGAATGGTGCAAAGAGAAAGACTGTGTGGGTGACAGGGTGTATGACAGACTTGGTGGCAGCTTTGGGTGAAGTTCTAGCATGTGGGCCTCATGGTGTATGTAGGGAGACAAGGCAACCGCTTACAACTTGTTGGCAGGCTTTACATTGTGCAATACTGGGAGGAGGATGCAGGAGATTCCCTTTGGTGCCCATCTATGACTACCTGCTATAGAATTTTTCTGTAGAACATTCTAGAACTTTGAAAACAGGTCAGAGGTTCCAAGAAGTCAGTTTATATAAATAGTATTCTAATGTTTAACAAATTGGTGAGAGTTCAGGTTTTGAAATTTATTCAGGAAGCACTTTGGAGAATATAGGAGTTCTGTTTTTTTTCTTTTTGCACTATATAATTTGTTGTCTTTTCCCCCTCAATAAAGTAGTGATTCAAATTCTTTATATAGAAATGAATGCTACTCACCTGAATACTTTTTAAAAGTACAGCAGAAAGGCAAGTAGAATGAATATAATCATTAAAGATTAATATTTGAATTTCCACCTTAAACTGTAGATTTTATTAGACTTTTTCCCTCCCTGAAAAAATCCTCTTTAAAACTGGACTGGAGGGATAGTCCTGGGATACTCCTAGATCGTTGGGCATGAGGCAGAGGAAAAGATAAATGCACAAGGTACAAGTGTATAAAGAGCACAATTTCCTTCCCAAACTCTTCCATGTTGATCAGGACAGACACCATTTGAAAACTGTAAGCTTAGGACTCTGTGCCAACTATCTTAATTTTAAATGAAAATATTTATATAAATAAATATATATATATATATATATATATATATACACACATATATATTATATATCTATTTCCTCCTGAAAAGAAATTAAAACTGACTTTTAACTTAGAATTTTATTATAGGAATGTGATTCATCAAGAGATAGGAGGTATATTTTTGAGAATGCCAAGAGTAAATATTTAGAACTTAATGAAAAGAAAGGTTAAAGTGGAAAATGACTTAAAAATAAATTTCCTGATTTTTCTGGTATCCTAGAATAATAAATAGTATAATATTATAATAGATACTATAATTTTCTGGAACCAAAGGAGAAAAATTAGAAGTTTTTATTGAATTTCTTCTTGTTAAGCAGGTAGACCAAATTCAGCTTGCACGATTAAAAGTCATAAAGAATTTGGTTGACACTGTATGAATTTTTTTAAAAAAAGGAGCACTTATGTCATCTTATTATCAGTTTAATTTTCTTATTTGTTAGATGACAAAAGCAATGAAAAATAAATTTGACTTCATTTTGCTTTTTCTCTACTTTTCAAATAAAATTATTAAGTTCTAGACACTATAGGAGAGAATATGAAACCCTATAAATATCAAAAGTCCAAATTTCCTGTACTACAGAAAATCCCCAACCCTTTTTAAATGACTCCCCTAATTCAAGTAATACTTGATCCAACCAAAGTTCCAGTGTGACTATAGAATTTTGATGGGTCTTTGGTATTTGTTGTAACAAATTTGACATGAACTACCTATAAATGCAAAGTCTAGGCTTATTTCTTTACCTGTAATGCTACGGGCTGACTGTTGGGGATAGGACAGTTAGCGAACAACTAGAAATTGGCTCCAAAGTTCAAAAGTTTAAAAAAATGTGCGTTTTGTGTACAAGCTCCTAGAATATCTGGGACAAGATTCCCTTTAGCTTTTACTAAGCTTTGTAGTGGGGGAGGGGAGTGTTTATTTATATAAAGAGCATAGAGAAGTTATTTATTACATCTCAGTATGTTTTCCATTTGTCGTACTGCCCAAATCATGTTTATGTTAAAACGGCATTTTATAAACAAATGTAAGAACTGTAATATTGTTAGTTTGAAGTTCACACTTACTTTCCTCTCCAAAGAGTGATTAAAGAGATTTCTTTGTCTGGTTGAAGTAGGTGTTGGCATTATCTGCCCAAGCCTGAACATTGTATGTTGATTCCCTTTGTTAAGATGAACGAGGAACGCTCAGGACTCAACTGTCTGATGATCTGAGATCTCGTGTGTGTGTGTGTGTGTGTGTGTGTGTGTGTGTGTGTGTGTGTGTAACTTTCAGAGCAAAATGTGTAGCTTGCTGGTACTTTATATCCAACACCTTAACCAGGCCCTTTCTTGAATCTGCTTGTAAAGCAGAGAGAACCCCCATCGGGGTAAATGCTGCCTGGCTGTGGCCACAGCACTTTGTTCAAAATAAAGGACACCTTCCTTTAGATTTTTTTCCAGTGTCATTCACTCCACATGTGGCTGACCCCCTCAAACGTGGTCACCCCCTGCAGATGTGCGGCTGAAGCACCAACATGGCTAGTTTTGAACGTCTTCTTTAATGTTGCAATGGTACAGTTTTTTTGATTCCTTCTGTCTTCTAACTTCCTACAATTTTTTCAAAGAAAATTCTATTTTACTACCTCTATAAATATAGTCAAGAAATGCCAGTCAGTTCTCTTACCTGTCTTGTCAGAGAAATAGGTATTTCTTTGTGTAGAGTTAATATATCTGCTGTCAATGGATTATCAAATTTTGGATCTGCATAGCGTATTGATGATTTTGAATGGCTGAGAACCAACTTCAAGGGTTTCATGTTAGAGACGTTTCATGGGGATCTGTAATCCTTGTGTTGTGCGGTATGGAAATGCCCCGTCCAGTAGACAGAATGCCAACAAAACACCCTGAATTAAATATGTAAATGTTTTTCTTCCCCACTTTTTAAAATTTCACTGGGTCCTGTTATGTCATCACTACACTTGGTAACAAAATTTGTAATTTAAATGAGGGCTCTCTGCATCCAGCATTTGGTAACTCTGCTTGCCAAAGAGAAATTTTATGTATGTATACTAACAAAGAATTTCTCTTGGTTTCTGTGAAATGTACAAAAATCTAAGTGTTAAATCAATATGGAGTGGAAATATTTAATGGAATAAAGATAAAGATATTTAATCACTATGGAGAAAATAATGCATCACAAGAAATCAGGACAACACCCCGATTTTGATTTTTACATTTATATATCAAAACCATTTTCATGTGTGCTAAAATGGGGTCATGATACCTGGAATTTATGAGAGGTAAGAATTTAAGAGTATTACAAATTTCAGTTGCTTTAGCTTCAAATATACATCATATCTCAAAACAGGGATAACTTTGTTAACTGTCTTAAAGAAACTCAAATGATGATTATAACCGGCCCACTAATTTTTTCTATGTAAACAGACCCTTGTAAAGGGTTCAAAAATAATGCATGCCTTGGAATATTCATGCTGCCTTCCCAAGCCAACTCAAGCAAGACAAATTAGGTGGATGCCATCAACTGTCTTACCAAATTTATGGCAAAATTTACAAGATTATGCAGGGTTCTGTACCAACACATCAAATTTCTAGGTTTTCACCTACATGTAGTTTTTGGCACCTGCTCAACACCGTTTACTGTAATTGCTACCATAATTATGTGCCCCTGACTGTCGGGCATCAGTTCAAGTCCTTACCTTTAGCTGGAGAGTGAGTTTGAAGGCGTTAACAACTTGACATACTTTCTTGTTTTGTTCATTCCAAGAAGATGGCACAGTGAAGGTGCTCTGAAGGTGACCAGGAGAAAATGCTCGCTCTCCTTCATGTCATGACTGGCACTGTCAGAAGTTGGGTTATGATGCCAGGGCCTATGTTCCAGCCCAGCCCACAGCACAGCAAGCCTAGAGCATGTACCCATTCATGTGCACTCAGATCCGAGGGCCAGGCCCCATAGTCAGCAGCAAATGGGTTTATTACATCAGGTTTGTTCCGGAGAGTTCATGTGGTTTCAGTTTCATTAGGCAAACTTAAGATAGGTTTAGGCGGGTAAGCTATCCCACGAAAAAAAAAATTCTCAGTCTGGGTAAGCACCCGAGTCCCAGCGATTCAAAATGGAAGAGATTCTTTGATAAGCCTAAAGAAAGGTCATCTCCTATTCAATGTTGTAAATTGCAACTATTCATAGGTATTTTAGCTATTTTTCCCTCCACAGTGTATGCTTTGGGAAAAAAGTGGATTTTTATTTATCAGGATGTAGTATAGTTTAAAACAAGGCTGATCAAAATACAATTTTTTATTCTAACAAGGTCCTTAGTCCACTTTTATGCTATAGTTTATGCTATGTAATTATGGATAATAATTAACACCTCCTTCCTTAATGTTTATAACTATCTTTTCCCCTTGAGGAACAGTGCAAGCTGCTTGAGAGTATCCAATTCCAAATTAAAATCAGCATTATCTCTTACAATGTACTGAATCAGGAAAACAGAAATGGTCTATATTGTGTTCATACACAGCTGTCTGTGAAGTGGTGGGTTTAGGTGATCTGTTTGGGGGAAATGAAAAACCTATAGGAGAATCTTGTGTTAAAATAAGTTAGTATTTGTGTATCCGATTAAGTAAAAATAAATCCTACTGATGAGATGTCATCTTAAAATAATTTGCTTGCCAAAGATATGCAATAAATTTCAGATTATGTATACATTTGGTATTAGCATATGGTTTGAAAAGCCAAAAGCTTGTTGTTCTTACTATTAAGGACACATTTTAGCGTTAACTGGAGGTTAACATTTCCAACTGTTTTTGGACCCTGACTTTACATATATAGTCAGGATGCAGCAACAGCTCCTAAAAATTACACTCAGAATAAATGATAATACTTTGTTATAATTTTAAAGGGATTGTATTATTAAAGAAAATTATTACCATGTAACTGGCAAAGTTCTTTGGGACAAATACAATTTTAGGACAGAAAAACAATTTTTCTCAGTCCACCACCCTGTTCTGAGAAGAGCTACGTTATACATCATTCTGACTAGATCTGTGGGAATCTTATTTCAGAGATTTCTGGAAGGACAAGGTTTCTAGGGGGAATAGGGCATGGGGAATCACCATGCTGGCTTTTACTATACATTCCAAATAAAAAGCTATCCTCTTCTAGCAGGTGCCCCAAAGCCCAAAATTTCCCTTAAGTGGACTGACTCCCCCGGGGCTGTCCCACTGGTGTCTAAACTTCTTATAAAAGTGTCCCACAGAAAAGACGTCTCCTAATGTTCAGGACATGCAGAGAACAATCTCTCATAATTGCCCACACATGATCTCTTCCAGCTAACGGAGGACGGGGCAGAACATCTCAACACTCATTACCAGCTAACCTTGTCTGAGCTCTACCACCCAGTATCTCCCTGGAGGTCACAAGGTGACGGTCCCCAGGCCTTTCAGATTTTGTGCCCTGATTCCCTCAGTGCTTGTGACTTCTCCCTCCCATTCCTCTTGGATGACTGCCTTTGAGGGATCTTTAACATCAAGTCCACGGAGCATACACCAGCATGAATTCTTCAGTGGCTCCCCCTTCTCTGTGGGAATAAAAGCTCACTCCTGAGCATGGTCCATGAACTCCTTCATGATCTAACTCAGGGACTCTCACCTCTGGGGCACTCTGGAGTCTGGTTCTAGAGGTCTAGGGAAGGCTCTGGGCATCAGGTGACTCTACTATGAAGCCAGAACCACTGATTCTTGTCCCTTCTGTCTGCTGCAGGCATAATTCTTGACCCACACGCCTGGGCTTTGGAGCCTTGCCATGTTACTGCCCTGGCTAGACATGCCCCACTCCCTTTCTGATTTCTGCTCACCTCTCTGGACATGAGGGCAGAGGTATACCGTCCCTCCAAAGTCTTCTAGAACCCAAAACCCTGAGGCTCATTTACAAAACTTAGCAGTTGGGGCTGGTATAATGCTGAAAGGATGCCATATCCTTTATAAACTTCTCAGGGAAGTTCAATGCCCCTAAAATAACATCCCATATACTATTAAGTTGAACCATGTGAAACTGCAGGTAATTTTGACTTCGAAAAGTAGCAATTTCATGTGGCTCAAACTAAATTCTTAGGACATTATTACGGAAGTTGCTCAGGGGCTCAAAAACAAAACAACACAAACTTTAGTGGAGCAGATTTAATTTCCCTGAGATCATAGTCCATAAATTATACAAATACTGTCTACAGACCAGTGGTTTTCAAAGTTTACTATGCATATAGAGCAGCTTGGGATTTTGTTGAGAATGGTTCCCAGCAGGTCCATGCTGGGGTGTGAGGCAATGTTGTGGACGCTGCTGGTTCTGGAACACACTTCTGAATATCCACACATCAGACATTTTAAGAGGAGGTATAGGCATACATCAGAGATATTGTGGGCCTGGTTCCCGACCACCACGATAAAGTTAAATATTGCAATGAAGTAAGTCAAATGAATTTTCTGGCTTCCTAGTGTACATTAAAAATTATGTTTATACTATACTATAGTCTATTAAATTTACAGTAGCATTATGTCTAAAAGACAATGTACATACCTTAATTAAAAAGACTTTATTGCTAAAAAAATGCCAACCATCTGAGCTTTCAACAACTGGCAATCTTTTTGCTGGTGGAGGGTCTTTCCTCAGGGGTGTGCAGGGCTGGTGAAGGCTGGGGTAGTTGTGGCAATTTTTAAAAATAAGACAGCAAGGGAGTTTGCCACATTGGCTGACACCTCCTTTCACTTGAACACTTAAGAGGCCACTGTAGGGTTGTTAACTGGCCTGATTTCAATATTGTTGCGTCTCAAGAAATAGAGAGAGCGCCGAATCCTAACCACTAGACCACCAGGGAGCGTCACGTCTCAAGAAATAGAGATAGGGCCAAGGAGAGGGCAAGAGATGGGTGACCAGCCAGTTGGTGGGGCTCTTGGGACACATACACTTATTGTATTCAATTCACCCCCTTATTAGGGCGTGGTTCGTGGCACCCCAAAACAATTACAACAGTAACATCAAAGATCACTGATCACATATCACCATAGCAAATATAATGAAAAAGTTTTAAATATTGTGAGAATTACCAAAATGTGACACAATGCAAAGTGAGCAAATGCTGGAGGAAAAATGGTGCTGATAAACTTCTCAACACATGGTTGCCACAAACCTTACTGGTTTAAAAGAAAAAAAAAAAAGCAGTATCTGTGATGCAGAATTAAATGAAATGCAATGAAACGAGGTATGCCTGCATAATATTTATTTAAAAAACCCCACATGAGTGTGGACAATAGCAAAAATGTTTCTCTACTATCTATATGAAGATCAACCCTGGTTTTCAGTATTTCCATTTCTGCTAAGTGTAAAGCCTTAATAAATTTATAGGCTTTAGTTAACCTCAAAAATAAAGTGCTAGGATTTCAAAAATTTAATAATGACTACATTAAAGAATGTTTAAGAAACTTGCCTGTTTCTGAGTGCACAGAAGAGATAATCTTCGGAGAAATTCAACTTCATTGCATAAACCCTTGATTACTTCTTGTCCTTTGAGTCTAAGCTCTGTGCCGATTTGGTGTGCTCCTTAAGGGCCACATCATTTTGTATTATATTTTATTTCCCTCAAAAGCACTTAGCGCTTATATAAAGTTCACAATCACAACACTTCATAAAAAGTTAATATTTTCCTAGTAGCTAGACAGGAGAAAGGACAATCTTCAGACATCCAATTAATTATCATAAACGTTTGGGTTTAACCCATACACAACTTCTAAAACTAGAGAAACTTTTTTTTTCTGCTTTACATATGATACATTTACAATTATATGTGTGTTTGGTTGAAAACAGGAGTAATTTCCTAGTGGACCAATGAAAAAGAATGAGAGGAATGTGAACTTCGGTAGTTTGCATGAGGAAAAGAGAAGGGGCTCCAATATAATTATTATTAATAGGTGACATCATCCAAGTAGCAAGAATCACGCAAATGTTTTGTGCTAACCCTCACTCTGAGACTCCCAGTTGGACCCTAGTGTGCTACTTTTGGAATGACCATTTAGCCTAGGCCTAGGAAAAGGCATTTCCCTGTAGATCAGTGTGTAGCTCTTTTGTTCTCAGGTATATTAAAGTGGGAGAAAAGAAATGACTTTCAACATAAAACGCTGTAGTTAAGTCTGTCTCATGAGGCATGACACCTGACTCTCTTACCTGTGCGAGATGTTCCTCTTAAAGGCATTCCTGTACTTTGTCTTCTCCATTGTGCTCTACCATCATCCAACCCATGCAGCCCAATGGAGCCCTGGCTTCTAGGAGCAGTTCATGCCTGCTACCCAGGGAGAACTAGCCAGACTGACAACCTCAGCACTCTGCAGAGCATGGGGCCTCTGAAGCAATAGACCATAAACCTGCTTCTCCTATTATGGAGCGTGACTGACAAGAGCTGGGGAGAAAGTAATGTTTCGGGATCACATAATCTTAATAGTTCAAACTGAGTTATCTACCAATAAACACAACCAAGTCTCTGGCTTTGACTTGAATCCAAACCTGTATGTCTCTGAATGATCCTTTTTCTGCCTCCATGAGGAAGTGCAAGTGTTGCTTATTAAATATAGGTTTCTGGGCCTCCTCTGGGCCTCCAGAATCAGTGTCTGGGGGCTGAGGCAGCCATGTGATCTTTCCCCAGCTTCCCAGGTAGAACCTTGTTATGACTTGAGAAAGGTACAGGCTAATTTTAATAAAGTGGCTTATTCAATCTCTAGGCTTCTGATAGCACAAAAACCCCCTTACTTATGCAGTGTGACAGGAAGCCTGTGTCCCAGAAGATGACTTTATTAATAGGTTACCCTGTTTTCACTTAGGGGAGCCTATCACCTTCTGTTATCTCACCACCTTCCTATCCTGAAGCTGGTAGAGGTTCCCCCTGGAAAATTTGAACCCCACCAGCAGGGTTCGAAGGGGAGTCTTCTACATAAGGTTTAATACTTTCCCCTTTGACAAGGCTCTGACTTCTCATCACCCCACAGGCTGGACCTGAGAGTCTCCCAATGAAGCACACCTGCTGGGAAACCACCCTTCCTGGCTGCTGTCCCTTCCTCATGGCCTCAGAGTTGGTTTCTTCTATCCAGTTCCACTCTACTCACGTTTTAATTTGTCCCTCCCAACACCAGCACCACCATAGCGGGTTCTGTTGAGTGACATTAGGAAAATCGCCATGAGGGCCAGGACAGCCCCCAGGCTGGGGGGCCCGCACGGGCTCACCTCCTGCGCCAGCCCGGAGAGGAGCGGGGCGATGATCCGGCCCACGGCCGTCACGGACTGCCCCACGCCGATGACTGTGCCGCTGGCCTGCGCCCCGCCCGCAGCCAGCTGCAGGTCGGTGATGCAGGTCCTGCCCACGGCGGTGGACATGGCCAGCAGCGAGGAGCAGAGCACTACCACGGGCACGGAGCGGGCGGAGGCATGCAGCAGCAGCAGCAGGCAGGTGAGCGCACTGGAGTGCAGCAGGAGGGCGTGGCCGTTGTGCCGGTACAGCCGCAGCAGGGGCCCCAGCGCCAGGCCAGCCAGGGAGCCCAGTGCACTGCCATAGCTGATAAGGTAGCCAGCCGCCCGCGGCCGCACCCCAAAGCGCTCCTCCAGCGCCAGCACGAAGTTACTGTAGTAGAGCATGACCGCCACTGCCATCAGCAAGCGCACAGCGAAGATGTCCCACATCTCGGAAAATACCAGGCTCTTCATGTCACGCAGTGTGGACGCGAACTCCAGCCAGGGCAACCTGGCAGGTCCGGTGCGGACTGTACTCCAGCAGGGGTTGGCGGTTTCCTGTGCGTGACCATCTGTCCTCCCCCAGGGTGCAGAGTTCCTTCTCGCTGGCTGGCCTTTCTCTGCACTGGAGAGCTTCGCTTCGCACCAAGGAAACAGCCAAACCAGACCTGGTAGGACGGCATGGGTTCTGTCGGGTGCACGACGGGACTCTCAGGGTGCCCCCCATCCCGGGGGAGGAGCACGTATGTGCATGAGATTTCTATTCTGTAGTTTTGTATTAGTACATTTACTAACCTCTGTTTTTAAATCCAGTTTTTAACCATGCCCACAGCTACTTTTACTCCATTTTGATGGTAGAATTCCACTCTTCACCTTACCAAAATTCTATACCTACAAAATGTTCACTTTTTCCCCCAGCTCAAGAGCCCATGATGGTTTCTTATATCATGGGGTATGGAAATTCTCATGCTGTATATTTAAATTCAATACCTTCCTAACTCGGTGCCTATCCACCATCTTGCCTACCCATCCATCCACCACCCACACTTCATCAAATTCTGAATATTTATGCTTCCTACGTGCTAAGGCCTGTGCTAAACAGTAGGAATATATTAACAAGACAAGGCCTATAACATCCCTGCCCTCAAGGAATTTAGGTCTAAAAGGGGGTTTGGACAAGTAAAACACAGCAATTGGATTACAGGGTAAGTGCTGCGTTGGGGGAAGCCCAGGATGCTGTGAGCAGAGGCAGCCAGCCTTGGCTTGTGGGAAGAGGGGCAGCTTGACACCACTGACCTGTCAGGAAGCACCTGCTTGGCTCTGTGCCCCGTCAGGGCCCACCATGTGCTTTTGCAAATCACACCTCAAAATCTTTGGGGGTACCATTCTCACAGACCATGATGTATGACCTTACAGAGCAGCTCAATTCCTACTCAGATAATCCCACCTCCACCCTTATGACCGGTGCATTCCTGCCTTGGTCGTTTTTTTTTTTTTTTTTTTTTTTTTTAATATTTTATTTATTCATTTGACAGAGAGCACAAGTAGGCAGAGAGGCAAGCAGAGAGTGAGGTGGGGAAGCAGGCTCCCCGCCAAAGCAGAGAGCCCGATGCAGGACTCGATCCCAGGATCCTGAGATCATGACCTGAGCTGAAGGCAGTGGCTTAACCCACTGAGCCACCCAGGTGCCCCTGCCTTGGTCGTTTTATGTATCCCATGCCATCCAAGTAGAAGGACCTATTGCCAATCCATGCCCCCAAATTTCTTGAAACTGAATTCCAGCTTGCCATTCCAGGACATTTTTTCCAAACTCATCCTGTGGAGTTTTCAGTCCTTCCACACTTAAATTCAACTGGACCATGGCCATTCAGACCACTTCATGCTGTTTTCAGCTACCAAATCTGTATATGTGGTTTCTCCACAGCCTAGGGGGACTAGTCGCCAGGGACTAATTTAGGACAGAAAACTTAACCACATGAGTGTGCAGGCCTGGACTTTCTATCACTTCTTACCTTTAAAAGGGCCCTTAGACGTTTTATACAATCTTGATAAAAATATGAAATGACTATCGCTGGTGGGCTGAGACAAAGAGTATAATTAAAATAATAAAAATGATAATGATGACAGCAACTGATGTTTACTGAACATGCATCATTATTGACACAGTGGGGTGAACTGCTCGCGTGCAAGACCTCCGGGGCTCACCCTAGTAAGACCGGGAGTGTTGTTATCCCATTTTATGGATGAGTAAACTGAGGCAACTCGCCCAAGGCCCACACTAAAAAGTGGCACAGCAGGAATCTGAATCCAAGTCTGTCAAACTCCAGAGTCTGAGTTCTTAACCATGAAATCAGAAATCATGCCACAAAAGACATAAAAGAGGCCTTTCTCAGGCAAAGTGGCTGAGGATATGAGAAGCTGAAGGGGTAATAGAGGTTTAGGAAAACAGCCGAAGTCAATGAGGGGAAAAAAAATGCAATACACTGTTCACTGCACTGGAAGGCAAAGCCCGGTGTGAGATGCTGGCCTTCCCCTATCGCTCTCCCCTGCTATTCTCTGCATCAGCTCAGCCTGCTGACCTCTAAATTTCTTAAGAATGCACAAGAAATCCCTATTACTATTTTTAGCCATTGTGGTTGGGAACACTTGTGGCTGAACTATCCCTAACTGACTCAGATCCATTCACAGGCTTAGGTGAGGGCATGATATTAAACAGCATCATTGCTGGAGAATCCAAAACAGAATCCCATAATCATAGTCTTCGTTTATACACTGACTTCTGACTTCCAGAGCTATCACATTCATCACATTCCTTCATATGGGAAGGTACCTGGCCACACCAGCCAGTCATGGGCTTCAGGTATTTTATCTAGATTTACACTAATCCCTCAGACCTCACCTCCTGGCCGAGGTTACAGGTTAAACTTCTGGCAGGAGATCATAAAGTATTCCTATGACAATTGGCATTGAACTACTGAGCTCTGTTTCCCAAGTGTGATATGCTAGCTCAACATGGAATCCATCATGCAACCTGGAGCCTTGAATACAAAGACTAAAAAGGATGCAGTAGGTAGGCTATCATTAAATTTAAGCAAAAATGAGTAACATGAACCAATCCTCTTGTTTATGAAGTTGTTTATCTAAGGCTCAGGAAGGTACCAGTCTCTAGGCAAAGAGGTTTATCCTCTTGGCTTTAGGCAACTGGCCCTGCTCCCAAGGAGTTCATAGTCCAGTAAGTGTTCTTTTATTCATCAAATGTTATTGAACATTGGCTTTATGTCTGGCCAGTTCTGGGCAGGAGTGACTGACAATGGTAAGAAAATCTCTATCCTGTGGCATTTAGTTTCTAACGGTATGTGTGGGGAGGTAGGGAGGAGAGAACATAAGCAAGAAAACAAATGGATAATATAATTTCAGAAGTGCTGTGAAGAAACCGGAGTTATGTGTAATAGAAACATCAGGAAAAGCCTTTCCAAGGAAGCAAATATTTGACACTCGAATGATAAGAAAGACCCAGTGAGGTCTGAGCCCAGAGGCTCAGTGGTTAAGCCTCTGCCTTCAGCTCAGGTCATGATCTCAGGGTCCTGGGATCGAGCCCCACATCGGGCTCTCTGCTCAGTGGGAAGCCTGCTCCCTCCTCTCTCTCTGCCTGCCTCTCTGCCTACTTGTGATCTCTTTCTGTCAAATAAATAAATAAAATTAAAAAAAAAAGAATAAAGAACCAATAAAGATATGCAAAAAGAATGTTGTAGGTGGGGGAAAGAGCAAACTGCAGTGCCCTCCTATGGGAATGAGCCTGGCGTGTGTGAGGATGACCAGGAAGTCAGTGTGGCTGGAGCACATGGAAGGGTAGGGGGCAGGGCTTGCCCATCCATATGCTAGGTGAGACACATACGTGCTTTAAATATGATGGGAAGACATGGGCAGGTGGTCTGCAGCAGGGGACGAGGTGTCCAACTTTGAAAAATAAGTCTGCCTATTCTAATGTGAAGGGGATTAAGAGTACACTTATCAGGATGAGCCCTGAGTGATATACAGAATTGCTAACCCACTAAATTGCACACTTGAAACTAATATAGCAGTGTAACAACAACAACAAAAAGTCTGCCTGTTTTAAGAACAACAAAGTGGAAGGAGATAAAACTAAAGCAGGTCGATGGGTCAGTATGAATGCATAAACCAAACAGCTTTCTTAGGATGAAAGGTCAACTTACCAGCATTGAGGATGAAGACACAAAAACAGATGAAGGCTGTCAGATAAAATCCACCTTCTAGCTCCGTAAGATATCCACCAACCATGGGGCCCAAGATGAAGCCCACACTGGATGCCGCATTGAATTGTCCAATTACTAGTGGCCGTTCTTTCTCTGCAACCAGATCAGAAAGCAGAGCCCTTGAAATGGAGAGGGTATGTTTAAAAATACCTGCAAGGGGATAAGAAACATGCTCTGTAACATTTTTCAGACCAAAAGAATCTTGGACATGATCTTGCATTTCATCTCTATCACAGATGGAGTTCTGGTCTCCATTCTCTTTGAACCTCTAAGGTTTGTACTTTCATCCCACCGTGACTGGACTCCTGATCTAGCCCCACAGTCCTAGTTGGCTACCTTATTCCTGGTAGTCAAGCCCTGCATCCCCTGCTTTCCCACCTTCCACCCTGACATCCCAGTATCTCCAGTTTTCTGTTAGCCAAGTGCAATTCGTGGTGGCTTCTCTACAGAGATGTATCATTCTTCATTCATTCACTTAGCGAGTAAACATTTGCTGCATGCCTACTGTATGTTCAGCATTAACCCTGACCCTGACCCTGAGGATAGTGCAAGGAACAGAGAGCAAAAAAACCACAAATGTACCTCTCTTCACAGAGCGTGTATATGTGTGTATGTGGGTACAGGTGATAACTGCTAGAGAGGAAGAGAGCAGGGAAGAAGGATAGGGAGTGAGAAAGAATATAAAAACATGACAACATGGTCATCTCAACACTACCAACTGATTTTCTTCTAGCAAGAGGTTTGTGAATTGGTTGACTAAACAAACTGAAAGGTGGGGCATGACTTAATAAAAGATTAAAGTGTATATAGCAGCTTTATATTCCTCATACTTCTGCTGATGTATTTGACTTGTTTGCACCCAAACACCCATATGCTGAATAAACAGACTGAGGGGTTCTGGTAACGTACGCTGCCTGCCACGCTGATCAATAAAATACATGGCAGTAGCTCAGTCAGTGTTGCTGGTGGGTCGGCCTGCCGTGCTCCTAACTGTGATGCAACACAATGGTTTCCAGTGATTTCCTTGAAAGAAGCATCACTCTGTACATCACTCTGCTTGCACGCTGATCCTGGGTTCTATATCCAGCTGCATGTATGTATTAGAGCAGACATTTGCCTGATAACCAGCCTCTATGGGAAGCAAACCTTACAAACCTGTCTTAGAATTAGGTAGAGAGACTCTCTAGATCTATTTCCTTAAATGTGAGAAAAGACCGGGCTGGAAGATGATTACTAAAAGGCCTGACAGGGATCCTGTATTTCTGAAATGATACTGATGTTGAGTTCACCTTACATACCCGGGGAAGGAGTACTGTGGAGAAGGTAACCCAGACTACCTTCCTGTTACCTCCTAGAGGTTGGGCTAGGGGACAGAGAGAGGAGGGGAAAACCATGTGTCTACCTCTGGAACTTCAACCGCTGTCAGGCTCACCTTCAGATACAAGGACCTGAACCTACATGACACTGTACAGCACAACCCTGGCAAGGCTCCCCAGGGCTCCCTCATATTCCTGGGCCAACCGAACACTGTAGAAGTTCCCATAGCAAGAGAGGATTTTATGCGTAGCTCTCCTGTTAGCCAAGAGTAGGATATGTGTTAGTGGAACTATCACTACTTAAAGCAGGCTCATTTCATATTAAATAAAAACATTTTAATCTTCTCTATAAATTTCTACCTATTGTATACAGGGCCGATTAATCTCCAAATTTTTCTTTGGAATTACGAACAGCCTTACTGCTGAATGGTGGAGTGTATTATATTTACACACTGCAACCCAAACCAAGCATGAACAATAACTTTGACTCCAAATGCACACAGAGCAGCCATCAGTTGGATTTTGTGTGGTGGGGGGGGGGCAAGTTAGGATGATGGATCATATTTAAAGCAAAGGCCTTCGTAAGCATTTTCAGTTTCTGAGCCAACAGAAAGGCAAAGCATGAATTTTCAAGGGTGAACTCAGAAGACTTAGGGATTAAGTATGTATGTCACAGAAATGGTGTGAAAATCCCAAATAAGCTGATCATCAACCATATGTTGAAAGGACTTATTTTATGCTCTGTTCCTCTGGGGCACTGGGTGAAAAGGAGCAGCTTAACTGACTATGGGTAGAGGTCCAGGGCTGCAAACTTGTCTAGCAGGGCTGCTGAGTCTATCACTGCTTTATTGAGTCAGGGGAGAAAGAAACAGTGAAACTCCAGGGTTCTAACAGCTGAGAAAGGCAAAGAGACAACAAAGAGCATCCACAGGGCCTGCCTACCCGCCACACTAGGACAGCAGTAAAGGGCAGTGACTCAAAGAATGGACAAAATAAAAGCCATTTTGAAAATGTCAGGAACAGGCAGAGTCAAGATGGCGGAGAAGTAGCAGGCTGAGGCGACACCAGGCAGCAGGAGATCAGCTAGATAGCTTATCAAACCATTCCGAACACCTACAAATCCAACAGGAGATAGAAGAGAAGAAGAGCAACAATTCTAGAAACAGAAAATCGACCACTTTCTGAAAGGTAGGACCAGTGGAGAAGTGAATCCAAAGTGATGAGAAGATAGACCCCGGGGGGAGGGGCCGGATCCCGGCAAGCAGCGAAGCAATGGAGCACAAAATCAGGACTTTTAAAAGTCTGCTCCATGGAGGGACATCGCTCCAGAGGCTAAAGTGGGGTGAAAACCTCGCGGGGACAGCGTGGCCATAGGTCCCGCTGAGTCACAGAAGGATTGGGGGTGTCTGAGTGTCGCAGAGCTCACAGGTATTAGAGCAGGGAAGCCGGCTACAGAGACAAAACCAAGGAGTGAGTTCTCAACTCGGGGTTACCTTGAACCGATCACAGGCTGCTTGAACTCGGAGCACGGCCGGAGGCCTGGGAGAAGAGAGTGATTGAGCGCTTTCCCCAAGCATGGCCAGAGGCCGGGGAGACGGGAGTGATTGAGCGCTTTTCTCTGAGGCACACTGAGGAGCAGGGCCCCGAGCTCTCAGCTCCTCCGAGCCAGAGATTGGGAGGCCACCATTGCCATTCCCATCCTCCGAAACTCTGTGGAAAGTGTTCAGGGAACAAAAGCTCCTGAAAGCGAATTACTTAACTTGGCCCCTGGTAAGGGCAGGGCAATTCTGCCTCGGACAAAAACACTTGAGAATCATTACAACAGGCCCCTCCCCCAGAAAATCAAGAAATCCAGCCAAGACCAAGTTCACTTACCAAGAAGAACAGTAGAACTCCAGAGGAAGAGAAAGCAAAGCATGAAATTCAAGGCTTTCTCCCCAAGATTCTTTAGTCTTGCAGTTAATTGATTTTTTTCCTTTTTTTCTCCTTCTGCTAAATTTTTTTTAAACATTTACCCTTTCCTCTTTTAACGTTTTTTCAACTAGTTTATCTTCACAATACCTTTCAAAAAATTAGTAAATAACAATAATCTTTTTTGAAACTTCATTATTATAGTTATATTTTATCCCTCCTTGTATCTAACTTTATTTTTTGTATACACACAGGGTTTGTTCTTCTAAAAAATTGGGGGTACAACTTCTCCTAATAGATGGAGATATACCCCAAATCTAGCTCCGGGCATGTTCTAGTCTCCAGCCCGAGCAAATTTTCTCCACTTTTATTTTCTTTATTCTCCCAACCAACCTACTTTATCAACCTCTTTTTTAGAAACCTAAAAAGAAAAAAAAATTTTTCTCATCTTTATAGGCACACTCCATCCCTTCACTGTGTCTACCCTTATATATGTTTTTCATTCTTTAAAATTTTGGGAGGTAGTTTCTTCTAAGACACCAAAATACTTCCAAAATTAAGTGGGTGACCCTGTTCTAGTCACCAGTCTAATATATACATATATATTTATTTTTTAATATTTTCTCTTTATTTGTTTTTTATTTTTTGTTTATTTTTTCCCTCTGAACTTCTTTTTGTCCCCTTTCTCCCTCCCACAATTTGGGGTCTCTTCTGATTTGGATAAAGCACATTTTCCTGGGGTCTTTGCCACCCCTTTAGTAGTTTATTTGCTCCTTCATATATTCTTATCTGGACAAACATACAAGGTGGAAAAACTCACCACAAAAAAAAGAACAAGAAGCAGTACCAAAGGCTAGGGACCTAATCAATATGGACATCAGTAATATGTGAGATCTAGGATTCAGAATGATGATACTCAAGGTTCTAACCGGGCTTGAAAAAGGCATGGAAGATATTAGGGAAACCCTCTCCGGAGAGATAAAAGCCTTTTTGGGAGAAATAAAAGAACTAAAATCCAACCAAATTGAAATAAAAAAAGCTATTAATGAGGTGCAATAAAAAATGGAGGCTCTTACTGCTAGGATAAATGAGACAGAAGAAGGAATTAGTGATATAGAAGACCAAATGACAGAGAATAAAGAAGCTGAGCAAAAGAGAGACAAACAACTACTGGACCACGAGGAGAGAATTTGAGAGATACGTGACACCATAAAACGAAACAACATTAGAATAATTGGGATTCCAGAAGAAGAAGAAAGAGAGAGGGGAGCAGAAGGTATATTGGAGAGAATTATTGTAGAGAATTTCCCCAATATGGCAAAGGGAACAAGCATCTAATCTCAGGAGATACAGAGATCCACACTCAAAATCAGTAAGAATAGGTCCACACCCCGTCACCTAATAGTAAAATTTACAAGTCTTAACAACAAAGAGAAAATCCTAAAAGCAGCCTGGGAAAAGAAGTCTGTAACATACAAAGGTAAAAATATCAGATTGGCAGCGGACTTATCCACAGAGACCTGGCAGGCCAGAAAGAACTGGAATGATATATTCAGAGTAATGAGAAAAACATGCAGCCAAGAATACTATATCCAGCTAGGCTATCATTGAAAATAGAAGGAGAGATAAAAAGCTTCCGGGACAAGCAAAAACTGAAAGAATTCACAAACACCAAACCAGCTCTACAGGAAATATTGAAAGGGGTTCTCTAGGCAATGAGAGACCCTAAAAGTAGTAGATCAGAAAGGAACAGAGACAATATACAGTAACAGTTACCTTATAGGCAATACAATGGCACTAAATTCATATCTCTCAATAGTTACCCTGAATGTAAATGGGCTAAATGCCCCAATCAAAAGACACAGGGTATCAGAATGGATAAAAAAACAAAACCCATCAATATGCTGCCTACAAGAAACTCATTTTAGACCTGAAGACACCTCCAGATTGAAAGTGAGGGGGTGAAAAACAGTTTACCATGCTAATGGATATCAGAAGAAAGCTGGGGTCGCAATCCTTATATCAGATCAATTAGATTTTAAGCCAAAGACTATAATAAGAGATGAGGAAGGACACTATATCATACTCAAAGGGTCTGTCCAACAAGAAGGTCTAACAATTTTAAATATCTATGCCCCTAATGTGCAAGCAGCCAACTATATAAACCAATTAATAACAAAGTCAAAGAAACACATCGACAATAATACAATAATAGTTGGGGACTTTAACTCTCCCCTCACTGAAATGGACAGATCATCCAAGCAAAACATCAACAAGGAAATAATGGCCTTAAATGACACACTGGACCAGATGGACATCACAGATATATTCAGAACATTCCATCCCAAAGCAACAGAATACACATTCTTCTCTAGTGCCCATGGAACATTCTCCAGAATAGATCACATCCTGGGTCATAAATCAGGTCTCAACTGATACCAAAAGACTGGGATCATTCCCTGCATATTTTCAGACCACACTGCTCTGAAGCTAGAACTCAATTACAAGAGGAAATTTGGAAAGAACCCAAATACATGGAGACTAAACAGCATCATTCTAAAGAATGAATGGGTCAACCAAGAAATTAAAGAAGAACTGAAAAAATCATGGAAACAAATGATAACGAAAACACATTGGTTCAAAATCTGTGGGATACAGCAAAGGCAGTCCTGAGAGGAAAATATATAGCAATACAAGCCTTTCTCAAGAAACAAGAAAAGCCTCAAATACACAACCTAACCCTACACCTAAAGGAGCTGGAGAAAGAACAACAAAGAAAGCCTAAACCCAGCAGGAGAAGAGAAATCATAAAGATCAGAGCAGAAATCAATGAAATAGAAACTAAAAAATCAATAGAACAAATCAACAAACTAGGAGCTGGTTCTTGAAAGAATTAATAAGATTGATACACCCCTGTCCAGACTTATCAAAAAGAAAAGAGAAAGGACCCAAATAAATAAAATCATGAATGAAAGAGGAGAGATCACAACCAACATGAAAGAAATACAAACAATTATTAGAACATACACTATGCCAACAAATTCGACAATATGGAAGAAATGGATACATTCCAAAAGACATATAAACTACCACAACTGAACCAGGAAGAAATAGAAAACCTGAACAGACCCATAACCAGTAAGGAGATTGAAACAGTCATCAAAAATCTCCAAACAAACAAAAGCCCAGGGCCAGACGGCTTCCCAGGGGAATTCTACCAAACATTTAAAGAGGAATTAATTCCTATTCTCCTGAAATTATTCCAAAAAATAGAAATGGAAGGAAAACTTCCAAACTCATTTTATGAGGCCAGCATCACCTTGATCCTGAACCAGACAAGGATCCCATCAAAAAAGAGAATTACAGACCAATATTCTTGATGAACACAGATACAAAAATTCTCACCAAAATACTAGCCAATAGGATCCAACAACATTAAAAGGATTATTCACCACGACCAAGTGGGATTTATTCCAGGGCTACAAGGTTGGTTCATATTCGGAAGTCAATCAATGTGATACAATACATTAATAAAAGAAAGAACAAGAACCATATGATACTCTCAATAGATGCTGAAAAAGCATTTAACAAAGTACAGCATCCCTTCCTGATTAAAACTCTTCAAAGTGTAGGGATAGAGGGCACATACCTCAGTATTATCAAAGCCATCTATGAAAAACCCACCGCAAATATCATTCTCAATGGAATAAAACTGAAAGCTTTTCCACTAAGGTCAAGAACACGGCAGGGATGTCTGTTATCACCACTGCTATTCAACATAGTACTAGAAGTCCTAGCCTCAGCAATCAGACAACAAAAAGAAATTAAAGGCATCCAAATCAGCAAAGAAGAAGTCAAGCTATCACTCTTTGCAGATGATATGATACTATATGTGGAAAACCCAAAAGGCTCCACTCCAAAACTGCTAGAACTTGTACAGGAATTCAGTAAAGTGTCAGGATATAAAATCAACGCACAGAAATCAGTTGCATTTCTTTACACCAACAACAAGACAGAAGAAAGAGAAATTAAGGAGTCAACCCCATTTACAATTGCACCCAAAACCATAAGATACCTAGGAATAAACCTAACCAAAGAGGCAAAGAATCTATACTCAGAAAACTATAAAGTACTCATGAAAGAAATTGAGGAAGACACAAAGAAATGGAAAAATGTTCCATGCTCCTGGACTGGAAGAACAAATATTGTGAAAATGTCTATGCTATTTAATGCAACCTACAAATTTAATGCAATCCCTATCAAAATCCCATCCATTTTCTTCAAAGAAATGGAACAAATAATCCTAAAATTTATATGGAACCAGAAAAGACCTCGAATAGCCAAAGGAATACTGAAAAAGAAAGCCAAAGTTGGTGGCATCACAATTCCAGACTTCAAGCTCTATTACAAAGCTGCCATCATCAAGACAGTATTGTACTGGCACAAAAACAGACACATAGATCAATGGAACAGAATAGAGAGCCCAAAAATAGCCTCTCAACTCTATGTTCAACTAATCTTCGACAAAGCAGGAAAGAATGTCCAATGGAAAAAAGACAGCCTCTTCAACAAATGGTGCTGGGAAAATTGGACAGCCACATGCAGAAAAATGAAATTGGACCATTTCCTTACACCACACACAAAAATAGACTCAAAATGGATGAAGGGCCTCAACGTGAGAAAGGAATCCATCAAAATTATTGAGGAGAATACAGGCAGCAACCTCTTCGACCTCAGCCACAGCAACTTCTTCCTAGGAACAACACCAAAGGCAAGGGAAGCAAGGGAAAAAATGAACTATTGGGACTTCATCAAGATCAAAAGCTTTTGCACAGCAAAGGAAACAGTTAACAAAACCAAAAGAAAACCGACAGAATGGGAGAAAATATTTGCAAATGACATATCAGATAAAGGGCTAGTAACCAAAATCTATAAAGAGCTCAGCAAACTCAACACCCAAAGAACAAATAATCCAATCAAGAAATGGGCAGAGGACATGAACAGACATTTCTGCAAAGAAGACATCCAGATGGCAACAAACACATGAAAAAATGCTCTACATTACTGGGCATCAGGGAAATACAATCAAAACCACAATGAGATACTACCCTACACCAGTCAGAATGGCTAAAATGAACAAGTCAGGAAATGACAGATGCTGGCGAGGATGTGGAGAAAGGGGAACCCTCCTACACTGTTGGTGGGAATGCAAGCTGGTGCAATCACTCTGGAAAACAGCATGGAGATTCATCAAAAAGCTGAAAATAGAGCTACCCTATGACCCAGCAATTGCACTACTGGGTATTTACCCTAAAGATACAAATGTAGTGATCCGAAGGAGCACTTGCACCCGAATGTTTATAGCAGCAACGTCCACAATAGCCAAACTATGGAAAGAACCTACATGTACACTAACAGATGAATAGATAAAGAAGATGTGGTATATATATACAATGGAATGCTATGCAGCCATCAAAAGAAATGAAATCTTGCCATCCGTGATGACATGGATGGAACTAGAGGGTATTATGCTTAGCGAAATAAGTCAATCAGAGAAAGACAACTATCATATGATCTCCCCGATATGAGGAAGTGGAGATGCAAGGTGGGGGCTTGGGGGGGGGTAGGAAAAGAATAAATGAAAGAAGATGGGATTAGGAGGGAGAAAAACCATAAGAGACTCTTAATCTCACAAAAAAAATTGAGGGTTGCTGGGGGTCGGGGGGTTGGGAGAGGGTGGTGGGGTTATGGACATTGGGGAGGGTATGTGTTATGGTGAATGCTGTGAAATGTGTAAACCTGGTGATTCACAGACCTGTACCCCTGGGGATAAAAACATAAATTAAAAAAAAAAAGAAAATGTCAGGAACATTCAAGATCGGTTTGGAAACAGAAACTAACCCATGAGCCACGCCATCGTCATCCTAGTATCTCCCCCGACCAACAGCCAGATTTACAGGAGGCTGCAGGAAAGCTACAGTGGAAATCTCCATCTGAGGTCAGGAAGCCCAATTTTAAAACTAGAAGTTGGCCAAGGGGAAGAATAATAACAACAGTGCTGGCGAAAGACATTTAACAAATTCTTACTGACTGAATGTAGAGAGATCGATGGGAAGGAGCCAGGTCTGTGCAGTGGTATAAAGATTCATACTGACAGGGAGGGCTCCAGGCCCCATCATGAACAAGCTCTGTGGCTATGCTCATCTGAGCAGAGCCTGACTGAAAGCAAGTCATTCATCAACAGTAGCGGCTGATGTTCCAGTTATAATCACTCTTGCCATTATTCTCTCTTGACATAAACTGTAACCGAGAAGGGACCAACAGGAGAGCCTAGGCGGCTCAGTCGGTTAAGCATCCAACTCTTGGTTTCAGCTCAGGTCATGATCCCAGGATCCTGGAATCGAGCCTCACATGGGGCTCTGTGGCTCAGCGCAGAATCTGCTGGAAATTATCTCCCTCTCCCTCTGCTCCTCCTGCTGCTTGCACAGACTCTCTCTCTCTAAGAAATAAATAAAATCTTTTTTTTTTAAAGATTTTATTTATTTCTTTGACAGAGAGAGATCACAAGTAGACAGAAAGGCTGGCAGAGAGGGGGAAGCAGGCTCCCTGCCAAGCAGAGAGGCTGATCTGGGGCTCGATCCCAGGACCCTGGGATCATGACCTGAGCTGAAAGCAGAGGCTTTAACCCACTGAGCCACCCAGGCGCCCCTAAATAAATAAAATCTTCAAAAAAAAAAGAAAGAAAGAAAGAAAAAGAAGGCACTGACAGGTAAGATGGTCTCTCTTTATACATTTACAGACAATTAGTTTATTTTGAATGAAAACACACCCAAGGGCAGGAACTTACCCACAGGGACTCTAGCCAGGGCAAACAGGAACACATTGGTGGATGCTCCAAGAATCAGATAACCCAGGGCGCTGAACAGAATGCACACCAGCAAGGAAGACCGTCTTCCAACCACATCACTCCAGCAGCCCTGAGGAAAGCAAGGAACACAGAAAGTCCTCTGACTCCCCACCTTTAACCACCACCACCATGGAGATGCCCCCAAATGTGACCAAGATGTGATGCCAGATGGGAGACAACTTACCACCAGTGTGCTGGAAAAGAGCTGCAGAATGCCATAGGAGGAGCCTACAAAAAACATCAGTAACATCAAGAAAATCAGATGGACCCATCACAAAAATGTGGTAATAATTACATAGAAATTAATAGGAAAACATTAGGGGAAAAGAAGACCATTTTTAAGAAGGAGATATCCCCCCTTTTTTCAGTTGGAAGGGTAAAGCAATACAATTTTTATTAAAAGAACTCCAGGGGTGCCTGTGTGGCTCAGTTGATTAAGTGTCTGCCTTCAGTTCAGGTCATGATCTCAGGGTCCTGGGATTGAGCCCCACATCAGACTCCTTGCTCAGCAGGGAGTTTGCTTCTCCCTCTGCCTGCCGCTCCCTCTGCTTGTGCTCTTTTTCTCCTCCCTCTCAAATAAATGAATCTTTAAAAGAAACCAAAAAACAAAACAAAAAAACCCTCAAAAATTGAAGGAAGCAGGAGAGAGACTATGGCAAGGGCTGCCCATGGTCTCTGAGAGAGGCTTCTCCTGCTCTGTAAGGATGCATATGCCCAACTGAGAAGATGGAATAGAGAGTACTCATGGAATAGAAATCCAAATTCTACAAAATTTCTACTAAGTCTAAAAGTTTCTGTATCCTCTTATATGCCTCTAACATTCTGGTTTTACAAAATGCTTTAGTTTTATAAAGAACTGACAAAATTTTACAGAGTGCCTTTACCTCCATTATATCAAATAACATGTCCCTTCTGCTCTTCACAAAAACTCTCATGCCACTGTGTGGGCTGGTATAATTCTACTTTCCAAGGGAAATACAAGTCATGGCTTGGAGGACTTACTAAATACTGTGTCCACCACAGTCTCTAAACATCTGCTTATCCAGCTTGAGAACAGTCAAGGGCTGTTAGTCTTTTAACAATTCCTTGTTAATTAGCATAGTCCTAAGCCCTGCTATGTCCTGTCTCTTTGGTAAATCAGTGACTTTCAGATGGAGGTTCTATGCTGCAGAGGCAGAGAGACCCTACAACTCCCTAAGATGCGCTGGCGGTGGTACAGGAAGCCTGTGACCAATTTGTCAAGGCTCACCCTGAGTCCCTTTGCTGTGTGACTTGATTTCTGTAGATTACATTTTTCTGGTTCCTGCAGGCAGGAATCTGTACCTACCCTCTGACACACACAGCCAGCTCCTTGGAGAGGCTCAGGGAGGAACCCCGATGTCACTGGTGGTGAGGGAAAAGGAATGATGCTAACCCTCAACACCTCTCTGAACACAGGTAGTCTAGGAAAGGATGAACTACATTCACTCCAGGGTAACATTCTGAAGCATTCTAAAAATTCCTTTTAGCCTGCTTTGAATTTAGCTTTAGATGATATTCAGCTATCAAGACTGATTTGTTTTTAGGTTCTTAGTCCAGAAGACTGAAAATTCAGTGCTCTGAAGTGTACAATATTAACTACTTACCTACTATTCCAGCAACTGTTGGACTTGCTCCCAGAGACTTGACATGAAGGCTCAGTAAAGGGACGACCATGCTGACACCGAACAAATCCTAGACAATAAAACACTGATTAACTCAAATTAGAAACTGATGTTTAGGTGTTTACTTAAAGTGGTAATCCTAATAACAAACTGATTAAAAACATAAACCAATATCTAATTTTGAGGAAACAAGAAATCGTAATTCTACAGCATGTTATACCCATCTGATTAAACTTATCAAAGAATCAAAATACAATGTTATAACAGTTGCTACCTATAAATGCCTGGCCACCATGACCTAGAATCATTTTGACCTTAGCTTCCTTGTGATTGATCCTTAATACTCAAGGAGGATGTGGAAGTTATTTAAATAAAAAATGAAAACCAAAAATGTTTGTGTGTAATAAAGTAGGAAAAGAGGCAGGGATAATGTCTATTTCTTTCTTTCTTTTTTTTTAAGACTTTATTTATTTGACAGACAGAGATCACAAGCAGGCAGAGAAGCAGGCAGAGAGAGGAGGAAGCAGGCTCCCTGCTAAGCAGGGAGCCCGATGCAAGGCTTGATCATGACCTGAGCCGGAGGCAGAGGCTTTAACCCACTGAGCCACCCAGGCGCCCCAATGCCTATTTCTTGACAAAGCAGCACTTGCTTCATACTATGAATTTCCTCCTGGAATTAGGGAAGGCGACTAATTTGTGGCTTACAGCCTTAAAAATAATACCTGAAAAGAAGGTCTCAGCAAAGCAGGAAGGAGAGAGAAGGATGGGATACTGGGGAAAGCCAGTGTTCTGTAGCTAAGTCAATGAAAGTGCATGGCATTTGGGGTTACACCAGTTCTAAGTTCCGGCTCCATTACTTACTAAGCATGTGCACTTGGAAAGTTACTTAATGTCACCATGCATCAGTGCTGTCATCTGCAAAAAATGGGAATAATAACACCTGTCTGGTAGAAATATGAAGTCCATTAAAAGATGTAATGATTGAGGGGCTCCTGGGTGGCTCAGTGGATTGAAGCCTCTGCCTTTGGCTTGGGTCATGGTCTCGGGGTCCTGGGATCAAGCCCTGCATCGGGCTCTCTGCTCCGCAGGGAGCCCGCTTCCCCGCCCCTCTCTGCCTGCCTCTCTGCCTACCTGTGATCTCTGTCAAATAAATAAATAAAATCTTAAAAAAAAAAAAAAGATGTAATGATTGAGACAGGTCTAACACACAATAGTTCAAATATATTTTCTCTTTTCTTCAGTCCTGGGGATAAGTACTGATCCCTTTTGCTAGGTATTCTGAGTTAACAGAAGGATTGTTAATTTTTCCTTTAAGTTTTGTTTTCATCCCTACTTTACTTGGATACTTGCAACAACTGGTTTAGAAGAAGGAAACCACATTGCACACACAGTTTTCTTTATATTCAACTGGAATTCCTTTCCTTATAATCTGGTTTAAATAGAAATAAATGTATGAAAAAATTTTTTCTTTGGGCCCACAGTTAATCTTTTGCTTGTCCCTTCTCCTAGTGGCTGTGCATTCACCTAATTTTAGAAACAGGGACCTCTAAATGTACTTTTCAGTGGCCCTTTTCCATGGTTAAATCTTTAGATGGCCATATACTTACTATCTAGTGTTCTCAAGTAGTTTATAAATTTATACTACCTGAACTACAGCTTATTTTGATTTTAAGATTATTTAAAATGTCTTTTGGGTTTAAGTCCATGTCTTTTGGGCTCTCAGCCTTCTTTCATCAGCCTACTGATGTACGATATCACTTAAAAGACCCCAAATACATCAGCTACCTACTGAATTTTCTGCATCTTTCAGAAAAGGAAACTCAATTGTCTAAAAAGATTTCTTTCCAAAAAATTCCCAGTACCATTTGTTATTTAACATTCAAATAAAGGATGGGAGAGAAATAATTAAGTAGGCTGCGATTTACGGCAGGTAATAAGAAAACAGACTCATAAGTAATAACTGGTGATCAGTATTATTTTAATGCTTTGTGAGCCTGAAAAATATTACCTATTTCCACAGATGCTGGTGTTCTAGAATTGTCTTTCAGGAAGTTGTGCTCTAAAATCGTCTTCCCCTTACCAGAAAAGGCAACTCCTCTCTTGCTGTGAATCTGCAGTTTCTTCAAAACCACCGGCTTTGAAGGCATTTTGAATGTGGCAACTGATCATGTACTTGTAACCGTTTATAAGGAAATCAGGCGAGAGGGAACCACCGAAACCTTTCATGGAACATCTACATCTCTAAACAAAAACTGATGAATACACTAAAAAGTTTCAGGATCTTTTTCAGGGTAGGAACCTAAATATTTCTTGATCAGCAAATTGCCTCAGTAACTATGAATGAGACCTCACTACAGCTGATGAAATAAAATATGAATCTCTGTATCTGGAGGAAAGAAGGGATTGAAATCCTAGGTCTCAGCACCATCTTACGATGCTAACCAAAAGGGGCCTAGTGGACCATCTTCATCTTCCTTCTTAAACAAATTAAAACCTGGAAGCCCAGATGAGAACTAAAAACAGAACATTTTGGCAAATGACTTCTTTAATCCTGTTCCCTTCCTCTCTTATTAATCTGAAACCATTTTCCCAAAAGTCTTAGGGGGTCTTTACATCTCTATATATAATAAAAGTAATAACTAAGTTATGTATAATATTCCTTAGATGTTACCTAAAAAAGAGCCATTAGATCCTACAAGGATATCCAAAGCTGCATGTATTTTAATTGCTTACATTTTCCATTTTTAAAAAATCCCTACTCTCTTTTAACTTTTGGGAAATCTTACATTTTACCCTGAACATATTAGAGACCTAATAACTCTCTTGAACAAATTATTATAATTTTACATCAGGCTTGCTAAATTAGGCTTGCTGTGTGCACAGCTCATACACAACACAGGAGATGTTCTGAGTATTCTAATCTGTACTGGAAGGCCAACTATAATGAGTGGCCTGTGGATTCACTTAAAACATTCAAACTATTTTGAATTTTAGGTCATGTTGGTTTCTCTGAACTCCCAATCTGGACTTTCCAGGTGAGGGTTCAAATCTTTTCATCTGGCAGAACCAGATGGTAGTACTGTCTGAGGGAGGGAGGCAGTAGCCGATGGACAGTCCCCAGCTTCTACCAGAGGGTGGATGGCAGCCAACTCCCTTAGGAAATGTCAAGGACCACTCACCATCAATAGTTTTGAATTTTGGATGGCTGGAATGGAATGTGGAAGAGGCATCTGCACACACCCTGACACTGAACTAAGATTAAGGAATGCCAGGCTCTGACCTGAAGCATTAAGCCTGGGGGCTAAGGGACGCAAGGTTAACCGGAGCCCCCCCTGAGGTCCCCTGAGTGCTTCACAGTGCCTTGTTTACAGTGATTTGGAAAATGCTTTCATCATTGTCTTAACAACTATTAAGTCAATATTATACCTTTACAGAAGGATGGTTATACAGACTGATGGTTCAGTATCCAAACTCTAGTGAGGCTAATATACTGGGTAGTAGTGGTCTTCACCTGCGTCTGGGCAGAAAATAGTAATTTCTCTTTGCCATGACCTAGTGCCTTTGCAGACTATTCAAGGCCCCCAAAGGCAGCCTTTACCCAGTGACACTTAACCTGACCAGTTCCTTTTGTCCTCAAGACATAGTCTCAGCCTCAGCAAAGAGGAAATCCTACTGAGTTCTTGTCCCAGTTCTCTCCTAACCTGGACCAGCTCACAACCAGGACAAGTGAACTAGGTCTAGACTTGGAAGGAGAAGAATGAGGAGTTGGATCTAGGGTTCCTGCAGATAATGGCCCATGAACTACCAACACAGCATTCTGGTAAGATTTTAAGTTCTTCCATTCTAAGTGGGAAATTCATAATTAATTGTCTTTATTAAACCAGGACACACACACACATCATGAAACAAAACAAAACAAATCTGCCTAGCCCAATAAACAGTTTGTTGAAAGGCAGAAATGGGTATAATTCACTGTGGTTTGCATTTTTAAACATTTCAGTCTATCAGGAACCCTAATGAAAATGTGCCTAATTCAGCCCAAGTGAGATCATCAACAGTGACTTCCCTGACCGGGCCTGGCAAAAAGGCTTGTGTATTCCTACCACACCTACAGCCCTCAAACTTGCCCAGGAGCCCAGCTATCCACTCTGCGTGCTCTGTACCTTTCACAGCACCTGACACCTGGGGTCACCCTTGAGCCCGGCTCAATCACATTGGACGCTGGTGCTGGGGGCGCCTTAAACCGCAGGAGGGGTGGAGGAGCTGCGGACTGGGCCCCGCGAGGGAGCAATGTGATCCGACGCAGAGTGAAAGAGGTTTGGGGGCAAAAAGAGGCTTGAAAGGTAAGAAGGCACCACCAGGCAGATCGCAGGTTCCCAGCCCTCGCTGAGACTTACGACCACTCGGGCTTCAAGAAAAAAGCCACCCGCAATCGGGTTCCAGGTCCAGGACGCAGTCGCCCTTCGCTCCCAGCCCCAGCACTCACCAAGAAGCCCACCACGTAAAGACAGAGCAGGAAGCGGCGGGCTCCGACGGCACCCGGGCCGCAAGCCCGCGCCTCAGCCCCGGCCCCCAATTCCTGCCTTGGCATCGGGGTCGCGGAGGCCAGTACCCCCGTGGTGGCCAGGCCACGGTGCACCCCCGACTCCATGCGGACGGGTCGGGGGCGCGGACCTCCACAGCCGCTGCCTGGCGGGCCCGCCCGCGAGCCCCGCCCCAAGCGGAAGCGAGTGGCGTGCGCCTGCGCAGAGGGGAGCGCGACCGGGCTGCGGGGCGGTGGCTGCGCTGGGACGCGGCGGGCTCCTGGCGGGAAGGAGTTAGTGCGCGCCAGTTTTGTGATGGTAATGATGATGCTGTCCATTTATTTCTTTTTAAAATTTTTTTTAAATTTTTTTTTATTTACTTGACAGACAGAGATCACAAGATCTCTGCAGAGAGGCAGGCAGAGAGAGAGGAGGAAGCAGGCTCCCCGCTGAGCAGAGAGCCCGATGCGGGGCTCCATCCCAGGACCCCGAGATCATGACCTGAGCCGAAGGCAGAGGCTTAACCCACTGAGCCACCCAGGTGCCCCGATGCTGTCCATTTTTTTGGAGGGAACACTGCTTCTGGTGTTGGAGGGCGGAAGGGAACTGTGCTGAGCTTCATCAGGGAATATGGGGCCGCCTGGGGTGGCGGCCAGCCCCGCCTTCGGGAGACCCACAGATTCAGGCCCTAGTTGGCTCTGCGTGACTTGGAGGGGTGCCTATGGCCCCTTCAAACTCCATTCTGTCTGTTGGAAAAACAGGCAGAAATAAGGTGGACTAACCTTAGCAGTGAGAATCCTGCAAATGCTTCCGGAGCCCAAGGGGAGGTTACAGTTTCCTGGAGTAAAAATAATAAGCACACAGTAAATAAACATGGTAAGTTAAATAATACACGTGCAGTACACATGAGAAGAACACGATAAATAAAGCAGTATGGTGGCAAATGGTAGAAGAAAAGCACTGTCTTTGGGGGGAGACTAAGGTGGGGGAGCGCTGGTGTCCTTTGGTAGCTCAGAAAAGGTGACATGTAGGCTGAAAAGATTAAGGAGGTACATGTGGCTGAAACTTTCTGAACAAACTTGAGTCATCAGAGAAACAGGCAGGAGGCAGGATCATTCAGGACTTAAAAGGCCCGAATAGAGCTTTAGGGTTTAATTCTGAGTGCAGTGAAAGGAGGTAAACAGTGCATGACACCAGATGGTGTGTGTCAGTAATTTAGCAACGGGACTGACACATGGTAAGTATTTGATATTACCGGTGGTGCCTAGCCCCTCTTTTATTCAGGAACTTATTTCAGCACTCATTCCTCTCTTGCTCTGGTATAAAGAGTCTGAGATTTTCACAAAAATCTCATTTTAATTGTGCAGGTTGCTAAATGACTACATCTGTAGGATTCAATCTTGCAGAGTTTATCATGTGAAAGTTAGGGTACTGTTTAGGAAAGAATGAGATACTTAAATTTAGAGTGGGGATATGTGGTTGGAGCCAGATGAAGCTGACAGTCTTGAACCCCCAAGTCACTCTGAGCCTCCTTTGCCACCAGAAGTAGTGTGTCCTCTTGTGTCTGAGGAAACTAGCCTTCCTGTGCTTAAAGCTTTTGTGATTAACCCATCTGAGGTAGGTGTCTTAAGAGGGGAATGCTCATGTTTTTCAAGACCCACTGAAACTACTCATGGTGTCTGCTCAGGTCATGGTCTCAAGGTCCTGGGACCCCATCCCGCATCAGCAGGGAGCCTGCTTCCCTCTCTGTCTCAGCCTGCCTCTCTGTCTGCTTGTGATGTCTCTCTCTCTGTCAAATAAACAAACAAACAAAAAAAGAAAGAAAGAAAAAGAAACTACTCACTGTGTTCACTAGATAAATAGCTAGGGTAAAAATCTCAGCATGTTCCACAGGGCAGGTAGACATGACCTCTGAGGAAATTGTTTACAAACCAAAAGAATTGAAAATCAGCATACCTTGGAAATATATAGGGTAGAGAATTTAGGTGTGTCAGATTAAGGAGGGAAAAATATAACACTAGATTAGGCAGAATTCATTGATAAAGGTACACTTGCTAGAGATTCCAGATGTAATGCCTTAGCTTGGAGAGGTAGAGGTGACTCTTCATAGTTTACTTGGTTGGTTGAGTGATAACGTGGACTCAAGGGTGACTTGCATAGTCTTGGGATACCAGATGTTTTCTGGCATAATATGAAAAAGGGGATCCAAAGCTTTGGGAGATAAGAATGTTAGAGTGGATTTGCAATGTATGACCTGCATGCATATCCCCCAAATATATACCATTAAAAGGCCCAGAAGGCACTACCTTAATAAGGCATTGAGGATTATGTTAGTGGGAAGAACTCTTACATTCTTGTAAAGGCTTGTGATTGCTCTCTATTTAGGCTCGGTGTAGCTATGGGTGATACTGCTTTTGAGGTGAGCTCCCTGGTTTAAATGGAGGTAATAAAATTCCAGATTATTAGAGGCCATGTGGTAGCACTTTGACATCAAAGATGAGGTGGGCGTGTTTATTATAAAAGGTAGCATGTATCAGTAATCAGAACACCTTTGTTTTCAAGGATTTTTGACTATGGATAATTGACCATAATATCCGTAGGAATGAAATAGCCTACTAGAATGTTGTTTGAGCTATATAACAGAAAAAAACTCTAGATTGGGTACCCAGAATCCTGAGTTGACTTGCCACAGGAGAATTAGAACCTCTCACGCACTACTAGACAAAAATCAATTCACAAACAGCCTCTTGACTCAAGGGGAGTCTAGGTAACCTTAGAATGAATCTTGATGCATTCACATGAGTATATACCACAAATCTTCCTCTATACTTTCCACTATGTATCCTGGAGCTGTTACTAGAGTGGGCATTATGAAAAAGGAAATAGCCGGATCTTTGGAGAATTACTAGACACTGGCTTCAGAGTGACACTAATCAATAGGGGCTCAAAATGCACTATGCCCCACCAGTAAAAATGGAGCTGAACTGGTAATTCTCAAGACCATGTCTTAGATTCAGTGATTTGCTAGGAGATCTCACATGACTCAGCATATAATCACAGCTAAGATTTATCACAGGAAAATGACACAAAGCAAAATCAGCAAAGTGACTTGCATGGAATAAAGTCTAAGGAAAAATAGGTACAAGCTTCCAAGAGTCCTATTCCAGTGGAGTCACACAAGACATCATTAATTCTTCCAGCTATGAGCTGTGACACATGTGAAATGTTGTCTACCAGGGGAAATTGACAGAGACTCAGTGCCTATCTATCATGTAACTATCCTAAGCTACTGTGCAGAAAGGAGTTAACATAACAGGCCTAACTATTATCCTTTGAAAAAGTCTGCCTAAAATGTTTTTGCTTGGGACAGCTACATGCAAAAGAATGAAACAGGATCACATTCTTATACTGTACACAAAAATAAACTCAAAATGGATTAAGGATCTAGATGTGAGAGATGCAACCATGAAATACTTCTAACAGAGGCAGTAGTTTTGACATTGACCTTAGCAAGATTTTCTAGATATGTCTCCTTAGGCAGGGGAAACAAAAGCCTACCGTATTCACCTAGACATAAGATTGTATGTGCACATCAGGAAACGGAAATCGATATTGGGCTCTTCCAGAAATTACAAATTGCATGACCTGGTGGCCTGACTCAGGAGTCCTTCAATACTGACACTTGTTGCATTGCCTCCTCCATCTGTCCATGGCCTTTTGGGAGTTTCTTACAACCAACTGACTAAGGAAGAAAAGTCCTCAGGCAGGTTTATAAATGATAGGCATGATATTCTGGTACCACCTCAAAGTAGACAGCTGTAGCACTACAGTACTTCACAGGAGTGATTCTGAAGTAGAGTGGCGAAGGAAAATCTTAACATTGGTTGGAACTTCAAGTGGCACTTTGGTTGGTCACTTTGTCTGGAGTGAGAGATGGCCAAAAATAAAATACACTATTTGTGGGCAATTTCTAATAAGCTAGATGGAATAGACGGAAGATAAATGGCAAAGAATTCTACAGAAGAGCTATATGGCTGGATGTCTAAAGGGGCACGGGATGTAGAAAATATTTTTCTCCTGTGTGAATGCCTGCCATTGGATATCTACTGCAGAGGGCTTTGATAATCAGACAGACAAAGGTATTAATTGGTTGATGTCAGTTCCAAATACACATATGATTTTTCTGCTATGTAATACTGGAGCAGAACCCTATCAAAATTTCTCCTTTACTAGCTGGTGTAATGTTAAACTTTTTTTAGTAGACAGTGCTGAGGGGACACTTCATGAGGAAGGAGCTTCTCTTCCAGATGAATGTGTTTTTCTCTCTTCTTGCTCCTATGGTGTATGGCGGCCAGAAGAGTGTGAAATACCCAGTGGTGCTTAGCTTCCAGCAAGTTTCAGTGGCATCCATGTATGCCGCAAATTCCATTGGCATCCTAGCTAGTCTCCAAGTGAACCTGCCAGGTGCCCTAGCAAACAATTTCCTAGCCATTTCCACAGACACCCTGGCTGGTGGCTTTCCAGTGAGTTTCATGGGTGTTCCAGCTGAGGGCAAGTTACAAAGACATCCAGATTTGATAGGAAGAAAATAAAACTGTCTATATTTGTAGACCACATGGTCATCTATATAAGAAATACTAAAGGATCTACAGGAAATCTACTAGAAGCAAGAGTTTAATGAGGTTGCAAAATACAAGATCATTGTACAAATAACAATTTTATTTACATATCCTAACAACAATTAGAAACTGGAGTTTAAAGAAGTTTCTTCTTTAGTTTTAACCTAAAGAAGTTTCTTCTTTTAAGAAGAAAACCATTAAGAAAACATTAAATATGAAATGAGGATAAATTTGATTTAAAAACGTGCAGAGAGATGATCCATTTTGGACCTATTGAATTCCAATGCTTTTTACTGGGCACAGCAAGATGGTAAGCCTCTAACCATTATTTTATTTACGTCATTTTCTCAGACCTGATTATACAGTTGGTAACCTTGAAAGGTGAGGTAATGTCCTTCCACTGCTCAAAGATAAAGCTGACTCTCTGGTTGCAAACAAGCTCAGTGTTCATCAGTTGTGTGTAAATACCACTACCTGTACAGAATCAGAATCCATGTGGGTCTGCTGCATCACTTGCATGGAACATGGAGACAAGAGAAACTGGTGCAAACATGCTGATGTTTATGCTGCTTGTCACGTCATGAGTAATAGTCTTGTGTCTGATATGAGGTCCATGTCTTCTGTTGGCATCTGTGAAACATTGTAATAGGCTAACTTAATTTTTAGATGGCATAAGATTAAATTAAACACCGAGCAAAGACCTGTACACTGCGAGATAGGAAAAAAAACCTAAAAAACAAAACTGAATAAGTGGAGAGATATACTATGATCATGGACTAGAAGACTGAATATTAATATATTATTCTCATTTGTCATTAGAATGACTACAGATGAAAAGACTATAAAAAGTGTTGGTGGGATATGGAATAATAATTCTAGTGGGAATGTGAAATGTCACATCCATTTTGGAAAAGATTGGAAATTTCTTTACAAAGTTGATCAGTTAAACATACACTTACCACATATACCTCAGCAGTTACACTCTGAGATATTTGCCCAATGTATATTAGAGTATATATCCAAACAAGGTTTGTACAGAGATGTCCATACAAGCTTTATTTATAGTAGCCTCAGACTAGAAACTATCCATCAGAAGGTGAATTGCTAAACAAATTGTGGTAAATCCATACAATGGAGTACTACTTAACAATAAAGTCTATGAATTCATACTACAACATGGATGAATCTCAAAATAATTATGCTGACTGAAGAAACCAGATAAAAATAAATACATGTTGTAGGATTCCATGTATGTGAAGATTTCACAGAACTCTCTTCTCATCTCCAATATGTAAAAAGCTTGGAAGTTGCAACTGCTATTCTTACAATAAGTAAAAAAGATGGAGAAACTGGAAACCAACAACTTTTAATAGATCCATCTGAAAATTGAGGTCACAGGGTAAGCCATTACCTGGAAATCTGGAGAGAGCCTAATACAGACAGTTGCTGTGAAGGTCAGCTTAATGGGAACAGAAATTGCTGGTACTGGTAACCAGTAGGAACATTTCTATGGTAATTTTAATGCATTGTTGGAAGCTGAGAGTGGACTGGTTTGAGAGTTAAGTGTTCTTGGGGTTTAGTCTTAGGGATCCCCATACTCATGGTATTTACCGACAGAAGCTTCACACCAGATTCTTATGGTGAAGATTTGAGAAAAGTAAACATTTAAAAATATACCCATGAGAAAATTAACAGTTTTGAGATACACCAAGTTCATTTTCTATGGCATATAAATGAAATGAAGCAAAACTATCAGAGTCTTATCTGACTTGAAAAAAGACAATTGATTCCAGCACCCTGTAATCTTTTTATTTCACACAAAAGAAAAAAAAAAAAGGCTAAGGTATCTTCTAAAAGTCACAATCCAAGGACTTCAAACTCACTAAAACACTGAGAATTTCCCCTCTTCCCTATAACTGAAGAAAGTATCAACAGAGCTCCAGTATAGTAACAGTGCATTACAACTGAGAAAGATGTAAAACAATAGACTCTACTTAAGAATGAATTTCTAAAGAAAGCAGGGAAGGAGAAACAAGGGAACTGGAGGAAACTGAAGCTATAAAAATATTAAATGTAACATATAGCTATAAAATATTAAATGTAACCTAACTCCAAGCAATACTAATATAAAACCTCACATTAAAAGCCTAATTACTTGAGTTTCTATTCCCTAATACATACATGTTTGGCTTTCAGCAAAACTTTTACAACCCAGTAAAGGGCAAGAATGAACATTCTGAAAAGATAAGCATCAGAACCAGACTCAGATAGAACAGGTCTTGTAATTATAAAAGGATTTAAAGTAACTATGATTAATACACTAGGGCTATTATGGAAAGTAGACAACATGCAGGGACAGAGAGACAATGCAAGCAGGGAGGAAAACTCTAAGAAGGAATCAAAAGGAAATCATAGAAATCAAGAACATTGTAATAGAAATAAGGATTGCCTTTGATGTGATTATCAGTAAACTGGACTTAGCCCAGAAAAGAATCATTGAGTTTGAAGATAGGTCAGAAGAAAATTCCCAAAGGGAAAAGCAAAGATAAAATATAATGAATGTTTTTTTAAAAAATGTCAAAATATTGAAGATCTGTGGACAATTTCCAAAAGTATATGATATACATAATTGAAATACCAGAAGAAGAAAGAGAATTATTTGAAGTAACAATGGCCTAGAATTTCCCAAAATTAATGACAGAAACCATACCATAGGAAGCTCAGAGAATACCAAGCAGGATAAATACCAAAAACTCTACAATGACCTGTATATTCAAAATACAGAAAACCAAAGAACAGCACCAATATTCAACTGGGTCGAATTGACATTTATGAAATACCTCATCTAGCATCAGCAGAATATCCATTCATCTCAAGTTCATATTGACATTCACTAAGGGAGGCCACATTCTGGGCCTTAAAATAGACCTTAACAAATTTAGAAAAATAGAAAAAGTAGACATAATGGAAAAACTAGAAATTGATAACAGAAAATTATCAACACAGAAGATTTTCAACACCCTTGAAGATTAACAACAAACTTCAAAATAACATGTGGCTCAAAGATGAAGTCTTACAAGAAATTTAAAAAATATTTTTGGGCTACCTGGGTGGCTCAAGCAGTAAAGCAGCCCGACTCTTGATTTTGGCTCAAGGTCCTGGGATTGACTGAGTCTGGGGGCTCCCCACTCATTGGGGAGTCTGCTTGAAGATTCTCCCTCTCCCTCTGACCCTTCTGCTTGTGGTCTCTCTCTCTCTCAAATAAATAAACAACAACAACAGCAACAATATTTTCAACTAAGTGAATTGTGAAATGCAACAATTGTGGCACTCAGAGGGAAATTTATTACATTGAGTGCGCATATCTGAAAGAAGAAAATCTGAAATCAGTAATCTAGACCTATGTTTGAGGAAACTAAAGGAAGAACAATTTTAAGTTCTTTCTTTGGGACCAAGTTTTCTAATATGTATCACAGTCCTTCTTCCCAAGGAACTTCCTTTAATAATTCTTATAGTATAGATCTGCTGGCGGTGAATTCTCTCTGTTTATTGTATGACTAGCCTTGACTTCCCTTCACTTTAAAGGGTATAGCATTCTGGAATGGCATGTGGGTTTTACTTTTTCCAGCACTGAAAACATTTCACTCCATCATCATCTTCTGTCATGTTATCTAATGAAAAGTCTTGCTATAACTCTTATTCCTCTATGGGTAATTTGACTTCTTTTCCCTGGCTGCCTTTAAGATTTTTATCTTAGTCTTTGGTGTTCAGCAGTTTGCATATGATAGACCTACTTTTTTTTCTTCCTATTTTGGTATTAGTATTACTTAGTATTTTCTGAGTTACTTGGGTCTGTTTGGTATATTCCATAGCCATATTTCTTTAAGTATTTCTTCTGCCCCATTTTCTGTCTTCTGTAGGGACCCCAGTGATACAAACTTTGCCCCATTTATTACTGCCCATCTGATTTTGAATGGTGTGTTCTGTTTATCCCCCCCCCTTTTTTCTTTTTGCATTTCACTTGGGTAATCTCTATGGATCTATCTTCAAGTTCACTGATTCTTTCCTTGGCTTTGTTTAGTTTGCTGATGAATTTGATAAAGGCAGTCTTCATCTCTGTTACTGTGTTTTGGTGTCCAGAATTTGCATTTGATTCTTATTGTTTCTTATTTGATTCTTATTGATTCTTATTGTCTCTGCTGAAGGTACATATCAAGTCTTAAATGTTGTCTATCTTTTCCACTACGGTCTTTAACATTTATTAGTTATTTTAACTCTGTATTATGATAGCTTCAATACAGTCTCTTTAGACTCTGCTTTTTCTTTCTTTTTTTTTTTTCAAGTTTTATTCAATTAGGTAATCTCTATCCCTCATGTGGGACTCAAATTTACAATCCCAAGATCAAGAGTAACATTCTCTTCCAAATGAGCCAGCCAAGCACCCCTCTTTTTTTTTTAAACAACATGTTTAAAAACAACAATGTTGAGGTATATTATACCATTCACCTATTTAACATGTACAATTCACAAGTTTTTAGAATACTCATGGGGTTGTGCAGCCATCACCACAATCAATTTTAAAATGTTTTAGTCACTTGAAAAAGATAACCTGAACATTTTAGCTATCATCCAGCAGCCCCTCAACCCTCCTAAGCCCTAGGAAGTCAGTAATTTTTTTTCTGTCTCTATATTTGCCCATTCTGGATATTTCATAATAAATGGAATTGTGCAATATGTCAATATTGATGTTAATCAATATTGATGTCAGGGTTCAACCTATTGTAACATGGATGCCGAAAACATTCATTGTGAGGATATTTCATATTTTATTTATCCATTCATTCATTGGTTAATAGACATTTGGGTTATTTCCAATTTGGGGATATTGTGGATATAATACTGCTATGAACATTTTTGTACAAATTTTTGTGTAGATATATTTTTCATTTTTCTTTTTTTTAAGATTTCACTTATTTATTTGAAAGAGAGCAAAATAGCGAGAGAGAGAGAGAGCACAAGCAGGGGGGAAGGGAGAAGCAGGCTCCCCACTGAGGAGGGAGTCCAATGTGGGGCTCGATCCCAAGACCCTGGGCTCATGACCTGAGCCCAAGGCAGATGCTTTATCCAACTGAGCCACCTAGGCACCTCTGAATAGTTGTTAATGGGAACAGTAGAGACAGTGATGGGCCATGCTCAGTCAGAAGGCTTAGGGGGACAGAGACCATCAGAAAGCACATGAAAATTTTTGCCAGGAGGTCAGAAAACCATCCACCTGGTGACCATAGAGAAGTTCATTAATACCAGATGGTTTCTGGGGTGCCTGGGTGGCTCAGTTGGTTAAGTGTCTGCAACAGTTTTAACTTTGAGGATGTCCAGTCTGTTTTTGTTTTGTTTTTTCTCTTGTTTGCTTGTGTTTTTGTTGTGATATCCAAAAACACATTGCCTGATCCATAGTCATATGCCCATTTTTTCTAAAAATTTTATAGTTTAGCTCTTAAATTTTGGTTTTTGATCCATAGTGAATTAATTTTTTCTGTATTTCGTGAGAAAGGGGTGGGGAGAGGGTGGGCCATGGCTTAAATGTCAAGGACCCTTGCTGTTTTTATCAAATTTTTAGTAGACTTTTTGGCTCAATGTTTCTACATTTAGTGTATGCCTTTAGGATAATTTCCTTAGACTTTAAATGGCTGGGTGTTTGAAATAGCTTTTACCTTTATGCTGTCTATCTCTCTATCAAACACATAAAATCTCAAAAAAGGGGGGCAAAAATTAAAAAAATTTAAAAATTAAAAATAAAAAGGGGGAACACCTGGGTGGCTCAGTTGGTTAGGCCTCTGCCTTCAGCTCAGGTGACAATCCCAGGGTCCTGGGATCAGGGCCCCGCATCAGGTTCCCTGCTCAGCAGAGAGCCTGCTTCTCCCTCTCCCTCTACCTGCTGCTCTGCCTACTTGTGCTATCTATCTCTCTGTCAAATAAGTAAATAAAATATTTTTAAAAGTAAATAATAGATTTTACCAGTTATGTTTGTGTTATTAGGGAACGTGTCCATGAAGCTCTGCAAGTTGCCATTCTTGAAGTAAAACTCAGACTCTATGTTTTTCTTGCTTCTCACCTGTTCTGTAATAGTTTATTGAAAACTTGGCATATTCTATAAAACACTAGTTAGTCAGATAAATAAAAATATATACATACATTTTGCTTATATAGTTAGAAGTGAGCATAACTTTCCTTCTGCTGATCCTTCAGCATGAGGGTATGTGTTAATCTAGTCAGGAGTCGGACTGAGCTTGAAATTTGTTGTTGCCCAGTTACCCTCAGTGATTACTGTGATGGTTATTCTCAGTGCGCTGTAGGCTTGATATTTCTAGAGTGCAGGGGTTCTCAGCTGAGGGTGATTTTGCCCCTTGGGGAAAATTTGAGACTGCCTGGCATACTTCTGATTGCCACAACTGGGAGTGTGCTACTAGCATCTCTGGTGAGTAGAGAACAGAGATACTGCTAAATATCCTACACCTCACAGGATAGCATCCATAAGAGAATGACCCAGTACATAATGTCAGTTGTGCCCAAGTTAGGAAACACTGCTCTAGTGACACCTTATGTTTCATATGGTTTGCTAGAGTGTTTTCCATAACATTTGCTTCTCTCTTGGCTGGCTTCACATTGCCCCTCAGAGACAATCTTTCTCTTGCAGTTCCGAGGTGTAGTCCACTGTTATTTCTGTTTGACTCACGTCAGTATGTTGGTGCTGGCATGTATATTGACATGTAGACTGTCAGTATACTGGTGCCAAGTATGTCTTAGCCAGGTACTGTGAATCTGAGGCTTGGTGGTAGGGCCTTCACAAGTGTTCACATTCTCATCTAGTTGTAGTACTGGGCCTGGCACCACATGTTCTGGTTGCCAACTTAGGAAGAGTTATTTTTGTTTTGTTTTGTTTTGTTCTGAGAGAGAGAGAAGGCAGAGAGAGAGAGAGAATCTTAAGCAGGCTCCATGCTCAGTGTGGAGCCCAATGTGGGGCTTGATCTCATGACCCTGAGACCATGACCTGAGCTGAAATCAAGAGTTGGACACTTGACAGACTGAGCCACCCAGGTGCTCTGGGAGAGAGGTTTTTATGAGTAGACTTTATTTTTCAGATTGGTTTTAGGTTCACAGGAAAAAATAAGTGGAAAGCATAGAGTTCCTATATATCCCCTGCCTCCGTACATGCACAGTTTCCCCGATTATCAACATCCTGTGCCATAGTGGTATGTTTGTTATAATCAGTGAATTTAAATTGAACCATCACTGCCACAAAGTCCGTGGTTTCATTTTGTGTTGTGCAGTCGGCGGGTTTGGATGAATACATAATGGCATCTACCCACCACTACAGTATACAGAATAGCCTCAGCACTCTTAACAATTCTTCATGCAGTGTACTTATTCCTGTTTCGCTCTTGGGAAAAATTTCCTTCCTTCCTCCCTTTTTCCCTCCCTTTCTTTCTTGCCCTATTTTTTTTTAAAGAAAAAATCCTTTTGTCTTTGTCAGCTACAAAGGGTTTTCACCAAGGAGTGCCCTAGTGGACATTGTGTTTTTCTTCTCCATGCAGATTAAGGCTTTTGTTCCAGAGGGGAGGCAGTTCAGTAGAGTTTGGCAGTGGCTACTTTTCTATGCACACAGGCATTATTGAGATCAGAGGTGGTCAAGATTCTCGCCAGTCTGTGTAAATACCTAGTAGGGTTTGTTGATGTGAATAAGTTGGTGCAAATCCCTTTGTGTGGGACATGTAAGATTCATCCTAGCCACACTTGGCCGATAGCAATTCGTAAGGAATTTTTAGTTGAATATGCTCAGGAGCTTGTATGTCACTCAGCCTCATCCACTATAGGTTAGCAAATGCTTGGGTCCTTTTTCTTCCTACAGGCACTTGTTTTTCCCCAGAGACCCAAACTGGTTGGTTATTTACCTTACACCTCAATTCTCTCATGTGTTCAAGAAGAGTCATTCATGTGAAGTTTGTCTAACCTTTTGTTTGAGGAAGTGGTGGACAGAAAATTCTTTCCAGTGCCCTATACTTCCAAGGTGAAAAGGAAACTTACTACTTTTGTTTTTTTTAATATTGCTGTAATTCTTTGACAACTGATGTTGAACTGAAATCTTCACAGAGCTTCTAACTCCTGGCTTAAGTTCTATGTTCTGGAGTAAAACATTAGGGTCCCACCCAAGCTTATGACCTCATTTTATCTTAATTAAGTCCTAATAGGCCCTGTGTCCAAATATAGCCACAGTGGGGCTATTCAATGTATGAATTTGGTGGAGGTGGGGCACACAAATCAGCATAATAAGAAACCATGCCACAGAGAGATACAGAATTACCTCAGTTTCCTTATTGATAAAATAGGGGAAATCATAGACTTATTGTAGTGAGTTATTGTGAAGCAAAGCATTTAGAGGAGTGCCTAGAGCAAAGTGAGTGCTATGTACTGCTGGGTGTCATTATTTTATTTCTGTTGTCATTTTTGTTATTTAGCTGTTGTGTTATTTGAGTATCCTGGTATGTCCTGATTTTCAAGTGCTTACTCCATACTGTGTATGTAATTAAATTAACAGAACTTAGAACTTAGAAGACTTGTCTGAGGGAAAACATGAAGAGAAGTTGTGGAGCCCTCTCTGTAGAAACTACCAGCATGTTCAACAGTCCTGCAGACAGTGGCCACTCTGGACAGCTTCTGCTGGATTTTTCACACTGGTGCAATACCAACTCTTTTTTCCTCTTGGAGACCTGGTAGCACGAAGGTCACATGGATGTGTCTCCCTGCATTGCACTCTGACCTGTGGATTGGATTGTCTTTCCTTTGGGGTACATAACCAGAACTGGCTTGCGGACACTGAGCCTACTTGAGCATCTTGCTTTGGGAAAGTCTGAGGTGAGGTGAGAATTAAAAGTCCATCTTCATCTTTACTGATAAAGAAGACCCAGTGGCAAAGGTATGTAAAGAAAATATAACACATCCCAGAGCCAAGAGTAAAAATATCTTTCTCTCTGTTAAAATTCAGGTTATGGCACACAAGATTCATGAAAAGCACTTTCACAACCAAGGGACAGGAGAGGGGAATGTTTTCATTCACAGGCTTTTGGCACATGGAGTGTAGCATGTACCTTCAAGAGAGAATTGCAACTGAACAAAGTGGTGAATGAATTAAATCAAAATAGCAATCCTTTAAGATGTGTATTTGTATGATAGATAGCTTCTGCTAAGTTGCATCTGTTTGATTTCTAGTTTTATGTATCCAAAAAATTCCCTTTGGTCCCCAGTTTTGCTTCTGAAATGTTTTATTGTATTTTGATTACAAATGAAGGTGGGTTTTTTAAACAAATAAATTCTAAGTTTTTTACCTCTTTCAGGAGTTGATGTACTTAAGTTCACTAATTGAGCTCTTTATAGAATTTAATCTGGAGCTATATAGTGAACTCTTTTTCAAAGCAAAGGATGTTAATGTAATATAACTCCCTTTGTGTGACTTAGTTGTGTAAGTAGCCCTCAATTTAATGGAGGATAAACTGTCTAAATTAATGAGGTGAATGAGCCAGTGGATCCTGCTGAAGTTGTGTTCAGTGTGAGCTACTCATCAGGGTCTTGGTACTTTGGTGGTGTCATCTTAATTTGATGCATCAAATACTGTGAAAATAGCAAATCTTTGCACTCCAATACTTGTGTTATATAAAAATCCTGACAAACTGACCATGGTGTACCATAGTATGCAAATTTTACCTGTGGCCAGCAGATGGCAGTGTTCAACCCAGTTCAGTTCAACTCCATAAGATTACTTATTTGATCAGCTAAAATTTTCCTGCCCACCTACCTCAAGTCCTGGTAGGTGTTAGGGATGTGGCAGTAAACAAAAACAGAACCACTGATCACCCACATTGAGTTTGTTGTTCTGTACTACCTATAAGATGAGAAAACCTTTAAATAGTCTACAAAAAGAGAAAGGCTTTAAATCTAAATCTTTAAAACTACAGGATGTGGTCCTGTTGTCATATTGGTGAATACAGAAGGTAGTGGGGATGAACACACACAAGAACCAAGAACCAGCATAAAAAAATAAAATTTAAAAAGGTTAGTAGAGGGGTGCTTGGGTAGCTCAGTACATTAAGCGTCCAACTCTTGATTTTTTTTTTAAGATTTTATTTATTTACTTGGCAGAGATAGAGAGGGAGGGAGGGAGAGAGAGAGAGAGAGAGAGAGAGAACAAACAAGCAGGGGGAGCAGCAGGCAAAGGGAGAAGCAGACTTCCTGTTGAGCAGGGAGCCCAATGTGGGGCTTGATCCTAGGACCCCGGGATCATGACCTGACCTGAAGGCAGATGCTTAACCAACTGAGCCACCTAGGCACCCCCCAACTCTTGATTTCTGCTCAGGTCACGATCTCAGTGTCCTGAGACTGAGCCCATCAGGCTCCGCCCTGGCATGGAGCTTGCCTAGGATTCTCTCTCTCCCTCTATCCTTCCCCTACCACTCCTTCTGGAGTCAGTAGGAAAAAAAGGAGTCAGTAGAGTCACAGAGACAGATGACAGTGTTTCATTAGCAGTAAAAATCTTGTTTCAATAATGATCATAGGGAAGCAGCCAATGTTTTGGTTCATGATGCAGTCTATTTTCTTATATTTAAGACTATGAAATCAGAGTCTCTTACCTGTAACCTCAGGCCAGATGTGTTTAGAGTCAGAATCTTGGGGATTTTGGAAAAGCAATATGTTATATATTATGTAACACCCCCAATGTAATCTGGGGAGCCCTCTAATCAAATGCATTCATACTTATGCAATAAAATACAAGAAAATTCACACTATAATTTATATACACCACCCCCATGCCAATTAGGTTTTGTTTTGCCAACAGCTTTTGGTTTTCAGAGATTTTGGAATGGCAGATAGGTATTTTGGATCTATAATATATTATTCCATGACAAAAAAGAATCCAACCTCAAAAAATCTCCAAAAAAAAAAATTCTAGTTTTCTGGAAAGTGGATTGTCAGTCTATAGAAGCTTGTGAGAGTTTGGTTTCTATAGAGGCATACCTCATTGTATTGCAGGACACTGTGTTGTGTTTCACAGATACTGCAGGGGTTTTTTTGTTTGTTGGTTGGTTTATTTTACAATTGGCACTTAGTGGCAGCCTTACATTGAGCAAATCTATTGGTGCCATTTTCCCAGCAGTATTTGCTCAGTCATATCTTTGTATCAGATTTTGGTAATTTTTACAGTATTTCAAAGTTTTTCATTATTATTATACTTGAATTGTTGCAATTTCATGATAAAACTCTGATGGATGAGGAGTTGCTTCTTATGGATGAGCAAAGAAGTGGTTTTGTGAGATGGAATCCACTCCTGGTAAAGATGCTGTGAAGATTGTTGAAATGACAACAAAGGATTTAGAATATAACATACACTTAGTTGATAAAGCAATAGCCACAGGTGGAGAAGATGGACTCCAATTTTGAAAGAAGTTCTACAGTGGGTAAAATACTGTCAGATGCCATCACTTGCTACAGAGAAATCATTTGTGAGAGGAAGAATCAATCCATGTTGCAAACTTCCTTGTTGTCTTATTTTAAGAAATTGCCTTTAGCAGCCACCACCCTGGTCAGTGTGTAACCATCAACACGGAGGCAAGACTCTGCAATCACTAGAAAGATAACCACTCATTGAAGCTCAGATAATGGTTCACATTTTTTAGTAATAAAACATTTTAATTAAGATATACCCATTGTATTTTTAGACATGATGCTTTTGTACACTTACAAGACTACAGTATAGTGTAAGAGAGAAGCACTCTCAGTGTCGTGAGAATATAAACTCATGACTTTTATATGCACTAGGAAACCAAAAGGTTCACTTGACTGGCTTTATTTTGATATTTGTTTGCTTCATTGCATTGCTGTGCTCTGGAACCAAACTTACAGTATTTCTGACATATGCCTATGTTTGTTTATAAATTTGTTCAGTATTGTTAGGTCCTGGGTATTGTTATTCTTGAATTTTTAAAAACTGAAATGAATTAGAATTAATTTCATTTTGAGAATGTTTAGTTTAATGAGGTATTTTGAGAGAATTAAGACTATTGCAATATCAGGATTGGAAATTATGACTTTGGTAAAAGGAATGTTTTGCTCATTGTCACTCACAAATTAAACATGACTTGGGATTTCTCCTAAGTTTCAGTGTATTTACCAATTAAAAAACACAGTTAACTAAAAAAAAAAAAGACACTGGATCAAAATAATCAAAGCCTTTCATTGTTTATGGTCATGAAGACTTTGGTTGTCAAATTTTATTTAACTTGAAGGAAACATGAAGGAAATTTACCACGCTATCTTGGTCATAATGTGGCGCTAATGATCTTCATATAATCTAGGTTTTAGAAGATTGATTTTTAAACTTTTTTTTAATTAAAAGAAAACCCTAAAAACATTTTGTCACAATTTCTCTAAGTGACAAAAGATTCTAAAAACAAAGTTATTTCCAGGAAGTCAGGAGGATCTCCAGATGAAAGTATGATAGTAGAAATGGTCAGGATGAGAGGAAAACAGCAGGGATGACTGAAGAGTTCATGGAGCTTTCAGAATGCAACAACAAAACTGGACCAGCTTTCTTAGTTTGGTGCGTTATGCCCTCTACTACCTGATTTCACAATGGGTCTGTTTGTTTGCTTCATTGTTAAGTCTTTATTTTGTTTTCAAAAGTACTTGAAGCAGCTTACATAAACATACATAAAATAAAAGGTTAAATAAGTTTATGTTGGAGAGAAAATCAGGGTCACACAGGAAGAAAACTAAGGAAGGAAGGGGAAGGAGTGGGAAGCTGGGACATCGCCTTTGTACATCTTGGCTTTGAGCTTTCTAAGTACCGAGGTTAGCAGAGAAGAACTCTCAGTGCCATGAGAATATAAGCTCACTGAGGTTAGAGAGCACCGTTTGTTTATTGTCACCATTCTGGGACACAGCAATATGTCTTAGAACAGGCATGTGATAAATATGTATTAAATGAATAAAGATTTAGAGTGTCTCTAAGGTTAAAAATAACAGTATTGGTCTGTGAAAACAGAACTTCTTTTAGCATTCAGAAGTTTCCTCTTGGTCTTCATAAAAAGACACTGTGGTTGCAGGGACCAACATTCTCGATAACATTTAGAAGAACAGCGCAGCAAATTTTATATGGAAATTTCATTTAGTTGTTTATATATTATTTTTTAAAAAAGATTTTGTTTATTTATTTGACAGAAACACAGCCAGAGTGAGAACACAAGCAGGGGGGTGGCAGAGGGAGAGGGAAAAGCAGCCTCCCCATGAGCAGGAAGCCTGATGTGGGGCTCAATCCCTGCACCTGGGATCATGACCTGAGCCGAAGGCAGATGCTGAATGACTGAGCCACCCAGGCGCCCCTTGTTTATATATTATTAATTTGTTCATCGAGCATACATTTCTTGATCCAAGTTTTCCCAAGATACAGGGCTTCAAAAAGTGTCTATAGAAGAGCAAGAATGTAATTAAACAAATAGGAAAAAGGGTTAGAGGTTGTATAATACAGTCTCCTTGGGGACTGCTGCTGGGACTCAACACGTAGAAGAACATGTAGCACATAGGAGGGACTTGGTACCTATTTGTTGAGTGGGTTAGTGAAGAGTTCATTAGACAGATAGAAGAGAAAAGAGACTTCTAATGAGAAGGGAACAGAATGGGAAAGGATTGGGGGAAACGCTGCTGGTGGCCTAAGAAGGAGGACACTGTGTGTGGGCGTGGGGAGTACTGGAGGCACTTGGTGAGAGGTTAGTCTGTTGAAATAAACCCGAGTCCTACCTGGAATGCTACCACAGGGGGTTTTATTTTATATTATGATTGTTATTTTTTTTCCATCAAAAACTGATCTTCAGCTGAAGGCAAGATAGAAGAGAAACCTGATGTGTATTATGTACCAGCACACTTGACACACGTCCTCTTACTTAATACCCCAATTATCTTCTCAAGTATTGTTCCTATTTTCCACATAAGAAACTGGAGCTTAGAGATTTGAATGATTTGCCCATGATCATTATCTATGAAAGAAAATTCTTACTCTTCTTAATTCAATGAAGTTCTCATTCTAAAAGACTGGCAGTTGGGGAGAATTCAGAGAACGGAGCCGGTACTTTCAGGTCCTGTCCAGATTTATTGTATTTGGAGAACAAGTCCGAAGTCTTCACTCAGCCACCTTGCCTCCTCATTTAGTCTTTGGGGCATAGAGAACAATTGAAAGTTGTAACAAAGCTATGGGCTAATGTTTAGGGTATAAACATAGAAACATAACCCATGAATTACTGTGAATTGCCTTTGGTGGTGAGACTGCATGCAGATCTCTTTAGGCTTACCTCTGGCCATCTTCATGTGAACAAGAGCGTCTTTACTTCCTACCACCAAGAACACTTTTAGATGCTAAGATCCTTGCCCAAGGGAGTGAATATCCACAGAGAAAGTGGTTATTTCATATTTTGTCTATTGAAGACTAACTTGTAGTCAAAGTATTTAATGTGCTTAGGTTTGTGTCTGCCACATGGTACATGCTCATGAATATCAGCTTCACATTTTTGACAATCAAGCTCTCCCACATACTTATGCTTGTGGCCTTGCAGATTCAGTGTGATAATCATATCAACATAAAAATAGATTCAATATTCACAGAAAGGATAGGCAGTGGAGATGCTTTATTATGGTATTATTATGAGTTGAGGTTGGTACCTCAGTATGTCTGGCTCTCCTTATCTGATGGCCTTTCACTAGAAAGGAGTGTGAAGGGAAAAAGAGACCCTCTGCCCAAATCTGTACAGATGATAAGAACCCAGCAGCTTTTTAGCCATCTTCCTGGTGCATGGGTAATTGTTCAGGCTGCCAAGAGAACCCAAGGAAGAGATGCTGAATAGCTGTTAGAAATATTTTAGGAATCATGCAAAATTAGAGGAGCTGCAAATGACAGGTGAAGGGTCTGGTTTTCTAAAGAAGAGAGACAATTTTTGGCCCTTGGATGGTAAATTCCATTTCATTTCTCGGAGTCTGATGGAGATTCTCAAAATGATGGTGTGTGAGCATCTGCAGAGGAAGAGGAAGTACACCCCCCCACCCCCCCCCCCCCCAAATCCATTCTTCCAAGTTTCACAAAGAACGGGCCATGCCAGACCAGGGCCATTTCTTCTGGGATGGATTGCCAATTGGATAGCTCAGAAGGTCATGTATTTGCATCTCAGCCAAGAGTCCTAATACACATTGATTTTTATTTATTTATTTTTTTTAGTGCCTGTTGTGTGTCAAGCACTGTGATAAGCACTGGGGATAATGAAGCTAAAGGAGTTCAGTTTTATGATGTCAGAAGTACTCTGTGTTATCAAATTAATGTGTACAAATGAGTGGTAGAATTAATTAGATTGGTTACTTAATAAATGACTTAATAAACACATTTTTGTAAAGATGCTTATATAATTTTTGGATAAACCATAAATGGTAAGACAATGTTATTCATTGATGGACCTAGTCAGAAAGATGATTTTTTGTGTACGACAAAGACTAAAATTGAGATGAATTATAACAATAACAATGTTCTATGTTCTTTCTGCTTATTTTAAAAATCTAATTATTTTTATGTTTGTGAATTTTGTTTTAAAGATTTAGTGTTAATGCATAGATCTTTACTATAAACCTTTGTGATTAAATAAAATAAAACCTTCCTGAAAAAATCCCTCCTCCTCTCCAAAGAACAGTGTTGGTGCCTACAACCACAACCACACAGCCACACCAGTGTTGGGAGAGGGGTAGGTGGGGAGCAGGAGAATGTGTCTAGGTTGGCCAGAAGCTCATTATTGCAATCTCTGTGTGCTTCTTTCTCATGAATTATTTTTTTCCCACTAGGACATGAACTCTTCCAGGTCAGGGCCTGTGTACTGTAACCTTAATATTTTGCAAAATGCCAGGACCCTCACAAGTTCTCAATAAGCACTTCTTCAAGAGTATTTCCTTCTTCACCCCCCCAAAAAACCCTTAATTTGATCTGATATTGCATTAATTATGGAATAGCACCTGTATTAGTTTCTCACTGTTGCTGTAACAAATTGACAAAAAAAGTTAGTGGCTTGTAACAATACAAATTTATTGTCATTACAGTTCCAGAGGTCAGCAAACCCCAAAATCAAGGTATTGGTAATGCTATGTTTCTTCCTCAGGGAGGCTTTTGGGAGAATCTGTGTTCTTTCCCTCTTCCAGGAACTAGAAGCCATCCACATTACTTGGCTTGTGGCCCCTTCAAACCGGGAACTTTCTGACCCTTTTTCTTGTCACATTTCTTTCTTTGACCATTCTGTTAGGAGAGATTCTCTACTTTTCTTTTAAAGATTGATGTGTTTAGATTGGATCTACCTGTATCATCCAAGATACTGCCATAAAGAGTAACCTATTCACAGATTATGTGACTACAGTTAGGACGAGGGTGTGGACATTTTTGGGAGACCATTACTCTGCTTATCATAGCCTCCAAATCAGAAAGGTTATAGTAATAAGGTGTTAGACTCTATGCAGAATATTTTACTATGCCTCACTTAAATCGAATACTTGAAAATTGTAGCAAAGAACCAGAACAGTAAGGAGATTTGGAGTTGTGCCAGTCTAAGGGATATTTAAAGGAATAGGAAGTTTAGCTTAGAAAAGAGAAGATCTAAATGTAGGGGTCCAGTGGCAGTTGTGGTTTGAGGAGGCACAAAATGACCACTTCTTCAAAATATCAGAAAATTCTGTGGCATGACAGGATTGAACACTGGTGCTGTGCAATCTCAGAGGACTGAATAGGATTAATCTCGGAAACTTTGGGGAAACAGCTTTTGGCCGAAATTAAGGCTGGGTTGTATGAACATTAATGATGCCCTTCAATACAGCAAGTTAGAAATGGCATGACTTGATGTCATGGGGGTCTTACAAAAGAGATTTGAGCATTAGAACAGCTCAGGTGGACTGTTAAATTCCATTTAACCCTGACAGCCACCAATTCTGTGACTTAGAATTCCATTCGTGACCTTTGCTTCCACCGCCCAGGCTGTGTTTAGTTGGAACTGGCCAAGGCCTTACATCCTTACTGAAGAGTCATTTCTTGTCCTCACCAAATCCACATTTAAGGATCTGTCCCAGACCAGCAGAAGAATTGGTGAATGAAGCTGGTAGAGCTAATGCCTCTTCAGAAGATGCAGTAACTCATATTATTGTTGAGAGTATATATTTAAAAAAAAAACAAAACAAAACAACAGTAGCCATAGAGATAGTACAAATTTTAAAATGCTACACAAATACTTAAACATACTGTCTGACATATTCAGACATGAAAAGAGAACAACTGTAGAAGACAAAGCATGAAGAAAGTATCGATTCATTAGGTTGTTTGTATAAGAATCAAGTATGACACATGAGGAAGTCAGCTATTTAAAATGAAGGGAACAAAAGAAAGGGTAGACTAGCTTCTTTCATCTTAATTCATAAAACAATTTATTTTGAGACTTTTAAAATCTGTCCACGTTGGGGATGATTATTTGGAGTGACTTGTACAAGATCTGGAAGCTGAGGTAGAAAATGCTATTTTTACGTAAATGGCATATGTAGCATGAAAGTATTTTTTTAACCTTTAAATAGTTTGTTACTTTATTATTGATCTTTTAAGTATACATGTGTCTAGTTTATAAATCTGGACTCTACTTTGTGTTACGCATTCAATTAGACTACAGATTATTTTGTATCCCAAAAGTATCCAAAAGGAACTAGGAAATTAATTACAACTTCACTTGTACTCAAGAGAACTCTTTGTGGTTTCTTATAGCTGTTTTTTT